>VSMD01107073.1:0-82597 GCA_008750895.1 Mirza zaza
CCTCATGACTGTCACTCATTGGCACAATTCCTACCCCTGGAAGGCATCAGCGACAACTGCCCAGCCACCCCTGTAGCCCCCTTGTGGGCCTCGCTGGAAGAATATTGAAGTCACAGCTCTGTAGCAACCAGAGCCATCCTTTCTTCCACCTCCACCCTAAAGGGAACTGCATGAGGGGGGGCAGTCTAGCTGGCTGCAATTCTCCAGGACACTGCCCACACGTCCTGGGAAGGGGCCCAGGCCCCATCAGGGGGCCATGAAAAGGGTGAGGGTACATGCTTTCATCATTCCAAAGCCTCCCAGAGAAGAT
Organism: Mirza zaza; assembly: GCA_008750895.1. Classification (NCBI taxonomy): domain Eukaryota; kingdom Metazoa; phylum Chordata; class Mammalia; order Primates; family Cheirogaleidae; genus Mirza; species Mirza zaza. The sequence goes on from VSMD01107073.1 coordinate 311, forward strand.
CCGACTGAAAGAACAGACCAAAAACCCTCTGTCTTTAGGAAAGGAAAAGATTTAGAGACGATGGAGAGGTGAAGCACAGCACGAGCCCAGCTAGGCGAGGGCCCTTGGGAGATGGCTCCATCGTAGGCTCTGGGAGGGCAGGAGCCAGCCCCCCCAGGTGGGGGTGATTCTATCAAGCACTGCACATGGACTCGGAGGTGAGGAGAAAAGCAGAGAAGAGAGAGGCATGGGGAGGGTGGAGAGGTGGCCAGGCCCCCTCCCACTGCACCCTCACACAGCCCAGTCACAAGAACCCCCTCAGGGGTTCACATCGTCTGGAGGAAACGTGTATGGAGTTTTTGATTTAAGAACATGAATATCACCGTCTGCCGCAGCTGTAGCCATGCCCCAGGGGCCCCGGGCAATCCCCGGCAAACCCCAGAAGTGGGGGCAGGACATGCGCCCCCAGCCCAGCCCCTGCCTCCTCTCCAAACACTTTCATGCAAAACACACAATGGAGAAGTGAGTGCCCCCAGGAGCCCTCTAGGCTGCAGAGCTCTGCTGGGAGCCTCAAGCCCACACTTGGGCACGGAGGCTCTGCCCCTAGCAGCAGCCAGGGTACACATGCCACCACCAGGCATGATCTGAGTCACTGTTCCTCTGGCTCTGCCTCATCCTCATCTAAGGACACCACCCCAGAAGAGGCCACGTCAGAGGCTTGCCGCTGCTGTTCCCAGCTGCCCACTGGTGGTGGGCAGAGTGGCTGGCAGTCCTTGTAGGGTGCTGGCTCCTCCTCAGTGGGGGAAAGGCAGGACTCCGTGAGGGGTGAGTTGTAGAGCGAGTCCTGGGCCTCCAATGGGCCCAGGCTACGGAAGGCACTTTCCCGGCTGGGGGGCAGTTTGGCAAGAAGCAGCTCATCGCCCAGCAGCTGGGAGGCCAGACGGGCTGGAGAGCCCAGCAACCCATCCTCCAGGCTGCAAAGACTAGAGCACAGGGTGTCAGGGGACACGGTTTGCGAGCAGTCGCTCTCAGGCTCTACGGAGCCCTGGCGCACAGGCCGGGAGAATCTGCGGCCAGTGAAGAGGTCCTGGAGGTGGGGCCCCAGAGGCAGCTGCCCAGCCATGTCTGTAAGAGGAAGAGAAAAAAAGACAGCCTTGCTGGCCCCATTTCAATTGGCCAAGGTGGAAGCCACATTCCCCCCACCCACCCACTCTATTCCTGGCATAGCTCTGAGGGTGGTAGATAGGAGTTAGGCAACCTTGGGCAAGTCACAACTTTCTGAGGCCTCAGTTTCCTTAACAGTGAGGTGGAGATTCTAATAATACCTACCTTATGGGGTTGTTGAGCAATCGAGAACCTGACATACAGTATGCAAGCAATAAATGCAGGGCCACCACATATGATCATACAGGTGATTCACTGCACAAGGGAAGCCTGAGAGTGAGGGGAAAATTCAGCCCACACTCTGCTCACCAAGCAACGGGCCCTGGCATGGGGCTGTGCCTGCCAAAGAAAGGAGTATCTATTTCTTTTTTTGTGTTTATTTAAATTTTTTTATAAAATATTTTTAGGGCTAGTTGACTCAGCAGGTGAGTTGTTAGGCACTCCTTAAGGAGTACCTTTTTCTAATTTGCACAAAGATTCCACACGGGCTAGTAGCAGCCTTGGATAAATGTTAGTTATTATCATTATTCCAGGAGTCAAAGCAGGCCTGGAACGCAATCAAACAAAAATACTTGTGGTTTAGGGTTCCATCTTGGCTTCAGGCATCCAAATCAGTCCCCTTTGGACCACAGCAGAAGTCTCCAACATGCTCTAATGTATTGCCTGCCTTGGAGAACTTGTTAATTAGCTAGAGGGGTGGGGGCTGGTGGAGGCAATCTTCAAAGCAAAGGAGGGGCAGCCTGTGAGCCCAGAAGCTACAGAAAAAGTCAGCCATGTGGTCCCAGGAACTGGAGATGAAAGGAGGGCTGGGCACAGCTGCACAGCCCCGCAGGGCCCCCTCTGCAAGCACTGGCCCAGAGAAAAGCCCACAGGCTGGAATGCAAGGATGCTGAGTTAGAGCCAGAGTGGCCCGGTGGGTGTTCCAGGCCCAGCATGCCTTCCTGTTTACCTGGGGCCCCAGCCCTGTGAGGTGCTGTGCTGCAGCTCATCTGTCCCACCACAGCCAGCCAGAAAGCTGCCTTGGAGAGGAAAAGTCAAGGGTACTGCAGACCCTCACAGAGATGTGGCTACACAGAAGGCATCACTGAAGTCTCTGGGTTTTGTTTGCTTTTCGGAGGGGACTGCAAGGACCAACTGCACAGACAGGCAGAGAAGGCTCAGTACCTGTAGGAAAGGAACTATTCCATTTCTAACTGTTGATTTCCCACCCTTGAGTGTGGACAGCCCTCCTGACCATGGAGTGCGAGCACTGCCTGGACAGAGTCTGCCCCTCTCCCTTCCCCTGCCAAAGGCTGAGGGTGTTCTGGGTGTGGTTCTGAATGACACAGGCCTATCAGGCAGGCTCACTACAGCTGGCAGCTCTAGCATGTGATGTCCCTCACCTGTGTCAGTTCCCCCAGTGAAGTCCTCATCATAGGACTCATCAGTGGAGTCCTCACCATCCACCGAAGACCATGCCCGGAGCTTGGCTTCTGCAATGGCAAACTGCTCAGCCACTCCTGTTGAGGGGACACAGAATTCATTAGTAGAGAAGGTGAGCTAAGACTAGGGTTCAGCTTGAAGAAAAAGAGACAGGAGTGTGGAAGGACTCCAACGCCAATGTGAGATCCAAGGAGATGAGAGAGAGCAGCCCTGTGACAAATGTATGGGTACTTCCCTTTCTGCCACCCACCTGCTGCAAAGCGAGCCTCTTGTTCACCCTCACTGAGGTCTGAATAGGAGGAAAAGGCTGATTCCAGGGCAGCAGGAGAGTCACTCGGCTTGCTCCATCCCTTCCACTCAATGAGGTGAGCCACTCGGCCCTGGGCCATGGCAGTAGGCTTGGTCACGTGGTCCTTCACCACCTGGGAAATACCTAGAGGTAGGGGAGAATGGTAAGGGCATGGGCCACGGAGCACCTGGACAGAGAAGTGGAAGGATAGAAGCAGTTAGGATCCACATATACCTTTGGGTGGGAGAAAGGGCTGGGATTCATTCCAGAAAGGGAGGAAAAGGGAGATCCCAGCAAGTGCTTAAAGGAAATAGTCCCAAAGGGACTATTCGAAAGGGAGGAGAAAGGACAAAGTAGCCAGAGGCATGGAACGGGGCTACATACCATGCAGGGAGGATCTGGCCAGTGCAGCAATCTCCTGAATGGTTAGGGCTCTCCGGGACTTGGGCAGCATCGCGACTGTGTCTCCAACATTCACCTTGGGTGATACCATTAGAAGGTCAGTGTCCCTCTGACAGCAGTGATCTTCTCCCCAGCATGCTCACACCCCACCCAAGGCACTGGGGGTGATGAGAGCTGGGAAGAGATACCAGGGCAGCACACATGTCCCAGTAGCTACTGGGACACATAAGAAGGTAAGAAGCTAGGACCAGCAAACTATGTCCTCCCTGGGAGCAGTGGAGACGCAGGAAGGCCCAGGAACAGAACTGTAGCTAACCCTCCACCTTCCCAGACCCCAGAGGGGAAGGAGGTGGTTAGGAAGCGAAGAACCCAGGAGAAGGACCTCTGAGGAGAGGGAAGAGGAGGGAGGGAGAGGGCTATGGCATCTGGGACTTCCTTAAGATCATCTCCCCTTTGCCCCTCTCCTCTCCTCAGTCTTCAGATCCCACATTCCAGCTGTTCCTGGACTGCCTGTGAAAGCCATAAACTCGCCATGACCCAAATCAAACTCAACACCTTCTCCCCACATCTGGCCCTGCTTCCTGACTTCCTTCCTCCGCATCAGTGCACCATTCTCCTACTCATTGTCTCTTATGTCATTCTCCTACCTCCTACCTGTTGTTAAGACCTAGTGATTCCACCCCCACTCTGCCTCTGACATGACCCTCGACCCTCATCCTTTCTACTCCTACTGCCACTAACCTTCAAGCCCTTCTGCCCCCTGCCCAGGTTAGTACAAGTGGTATTCCCCCAACCTCCCCCAATTCCATGCTATTCTCTCAGCCCACGATGGTGTGTGTGTGAACATTCCATCTCTTCCCCCCACACTTCCCATGGCTAGCTGGCTCTTTCTCATCCTTCTGGTTTGGGCTAAAATATCACCTCCTCAGAGAAGCCTTCCTGGCTACCCGACCAGTGGCCATTCTCCCTCTGTAGTCTCTAACAAATTACTCTCCTCTACCAAGGTACCTTATTTGTGGCCCTTACTCACAGTGTGTAACTATGGTCTATTTGGAGTGTTTCCTGTTTCTTGTGGGTCTCCTCCCTGGTCCTTAGCTCTTTGAGGAATTCAGTCTGTTTTGGTCACCACTGTGCCCCGGTGTTTAGCATAGTGCCTAATATGGAGGAATCTCTCAAAATGTAGGCTGAATGAAAAAAGTACGGTATAAATGTAAGCAATTTTCCTGGAGTGCAAGTGTTCACAGCATGTCACTACTTAAAATCCTTTCTGGGCTCCCGCACTACCCAGTGCAGTTAATGCAAGCCTCATAACCACGCACTGAAGGACCCCTCTCTGTGAGGCCCCTGTCTCTTTCCAGGCCTCCTTGGAATCCATCACTGATCTCCTCAGCTCAATAAAACCCCACTTCTCCGCCTCCTCATCACCAAGCAGCTCACCTGCCTGCAGGAAAAGGAACCCAGTTTCCTGTGAGCTAAGAATGCAATCCTTACCTGACAAAATGCTCCCTACCATTTAAGGCCTGCCACTTCCTAATAATGCTTCCAGCCCACTGTCTCTCTCTATTGACACTCTCCTCCCACCGCTCAGCATTGCCCTTGTATGTCTTCTGAGGGAGCTCAGGATGGCAGGGCCTGAGTCCCGTCCACGTCCACCTGGGCTCGTGCCTCAACCCTGCACCTGGCTCAGTGCTCCTTGAAAAGCCCCAGTAAATGTTTCCCTCAATGAAGAAAGCCTGAGGCACACAGCCCCTCCCAGGCATTGCCTAGCTCTCCTCTCTCACATTCCCACCCCTCACAAGAGCAGCTGCACCTGCTCCTTGACCTCAAGCCCACCATCGCAGTCCCTCCCCTTGAGTACCTGGCTGACAGGGCCCCCAGGGTAGCGCTGGTAGCCTCCGGCCAGGCCTGGGGGGAGGAGCACCTGCTGGGTGTTTCCTGGCTCGCTCTCCCTCCCTCCCCTCACTCCCCCTGGCCGCCGCCATCCACCCAGCGCTCGGCGCAGCTGCGGCCCAGGCCCGGAGAAAAGGTGTATGTCTCCCTGGCAACCCATCACCATGCAACAGGGTCTCCGGGGATACGGCCTGGGATGCGCTGACGTCAGCGCCGAAGGCTCGAGCTACCCCGCCTGCTAGCTCAGCGCCGAGCCGAGCAGACCGGCGCGGGGGCGGCCTTGTGCCCGCCGGCCGGATAGCGCCTCCGCTCGCCGGAAAAGGGAGCCAGAAGCAGGCTGGCTAGGCGGAGGTGGGGGATACAGATCCCCTTTCTGTGGATATGGTTCTCCTTCCCCTTCCAACACGGGGGGCCCAGCACCTCTGGCAAGTCCTGGCTGTCCACCGAGGAAGGGCGGGAGGACCGACTCCAGCCTCGGAGGGTCCGAGCAGATCCCAAGGAAGATAGAGAGAGGCCCCGAGGAAGTTCGATCCACTCCACAGCCCACGCGGGGTCCGAGGCCACTGAGGGGAGGGGGAAATGCTGTTCAGCCACATGCCCACTTTTGCCAAGACCCCCATTTCCATCCAGTATTGCCGTATCATTTCTCCTCAGCCCCTCCCCCACCTCCCAGACTGTCAGTGTCCACTGGGTGCTCTCCTCGACTCTGAAAGCCCCTATCCTACAGCCCTGACCCTTGGGCCCCTTGGGCCATTTTGTGGCAGCCCACTGGCCACCTTCCTGCTCTGCATGTATTTTGCCATCAAAATGCCAGGGTGAAAGTCAAACATTAATAAATTCTGAATCTTCTCCCAGTTTCTCAGCCTACCCATTCCTCTTGGAAAGCACACTGAGTTCTCCCACCGTCACTGCCCCCTCCCCACTACCACCTTGGACCCTTTGCAGGCTTTGCTGCCTTCCTTCTGGAGCCCGCTGCCTTGGTTCTTTCCCCACACCAGCTTCAGCTGGTCCACAGCTCTCTATTCCTCTTTTCTGATAAACTCATAGTATTTTTTTCTGATTTTCACCCCTGTCCCTTAAAGCCTTTTCCTGATACCCTCACTGGCCCCAGCCTGGTTCCCATTTCAGCCTGGTTCCCAATATCTAAGCCAGAGTAATTTTCCTCTTGCCACCTGAGCTCCCTACTGCCCAGCTTCCCATCACCTCCCAGATCACATCTATGGTCTCTGGTCTCACCTCTGCGACTTGTCTGACAAGTCCATCGTCCTCCAGGCCCTTCACGCTGCCACACAAACATTTTGCCCAGCACAGAAATCATAGGCATGCTGGCTGTGTTGATGCAGAGAACCAAAAGCCCAGAACTGCTCCAGGCTCAGCTCCCAGTTCTATTCCTGTTTTGGCTCCTCCGGATGCTGAGCCAGTCCCCTCCCCATTTGGAACCTGTGCCTAGTCACATAAGGAGAACACTCCTGCCTCATGGCTTTGAGGAGGTGGGAGTGCCAGGGGCCTAGCCAAGCTCTCTGGGGCTCGGGAAGCTGGTGCCCATCCCCTAGACAGTGCCAACAGGCAGTGTACATCACAACTGACCTTTAGCTGCAGCAGCCGTCTCTGTCCCTGAGCCTCAGCCAGCTGGTGGTCCCCAGAAATGCTACCAACCAGAAGGAAGACAGCAGGTTACAGACCATCCCTGACCCCCAACTGGTACCTAATCAGGGCTCTCAAGGCCAGTCCTGAGGTCAGCCAAACTCTCCTCTGACTATAGGAGGGGATGACTTCCTGAACTCCAAGCCTTAGCAGGGCCAGAGAAATCAGAGTAGCCTACTGCTTCTCAGCTACAAAAGCCATGAGGTTGGCCGGGCGCGGTGGCTCACGCCTGTAATCCTAGCACTCTGGGAGGCCGAGGCGGGCGGATTGCTCAAGGTCGGGAGTTCAAAACCAGCCTGAGCGAGACCCTGTCTCTACCAAAAAAAATAGAAAGAAATTAATTGGCCAACTAAAATATATATATACAAAAAAATTAGCCAGGCATGGTGGCGCATGCCTGTAGTCCCAGCTACTTGGGAGGCTGAGGCAGTAGGATCACTGAGCCCAGGAGTTTGAGGTTGCTGTGAGCCAGGCTGATGCCACGGCACTCACTCTAGCCTGGGCAACAAAGTGAGACTCTGTCTCAAAAAAAAAAAAAAAAAAAAAGCCATGAGGTTAACTTAGGACTACAAGTCCCAGGATTCCTCAAGGGAAGTACACATCTCAGTCAGAGTCTCAGCTCCAAAGAACCTCAAGTACCAACCACACTAAGGCCTGTGTGACTGACCACCTGCCCTGAAGGCCCAAACCCATTCCAAACCCAGCCCTCAATGTCACAAGTCCCTGCCTGGCCCTAGGCTTGGAGAAATCCATGACACTGAAGTAAAGTAGGCTGGCAGACCCCAGATGCAAAGGACTAAGGCCAAGCCCTGGCGTACATCACCATCCATGGAAACCAAGGCCCAAGCAGGGGCCAGTAGCTGTGGGAAGGAAGCCCTCCCTCTGGATTCCTCTTTCCCTCCACAGAACAGGGTGATTTTGTTTTTGTTGGGGATAGGGGAAGAAAATTAAAATAGTTTTAATAGGTGAGAGGTGATCAGGTGCTCACAGGTGCCCCAAATGTGGCCTCAGTCCCCTTCATCCACCAGCTGACTCTCAGGAAGGAGTAAATGTTAGGCAAGAACTCCGCGGTAGGGTGCTTGGCCAGCGTTTAAAGGCCACCTCCCGTAAGAGGATAGGGACACAGCTGGGAATGGCAGGTTCCCAGCACAGGGCCACTCCCAGGACAGTGAAGGGAGAGGTGTACACAGAGGGAAGTGAGAGTGTGTGGGCGTGAAGGCCAGCTGCCGTGGGCTGGAGAGGTGGGGGCGTAGGGCTGACTAGCCCCTCCCAAGGCGGTACACCTCTGGCCACCCTTAGCAGTGGGAATAGAGGCGGACAGCGGGAGACCACGCGTCTGCCCCGCAAAGCCCAGAAGCAGGCAGGCCATGGGAGGGAACCAGAGTCGGTTTGCCCCCTTCCCCCGCTCCCTCCTGTTGCCTGGCCCGCCTCCCTGGTGCAGGCTCCTCCTCCTCCAGACTTCGGCCCCCTCCTCAAGGCCCCCACCCACCCGCGGCCCGCGCACCTGGCGGCCGCAGCCCGACTCCCCAACCCGTGCCCGACCTCCGCCTCTTACCCTGACCCGCCGGGCTCCGAGAGCCGATACAGCCCATGGCCCGGCACCTGAGGCACGCTAGCTCACACTCGGAGCCCGGGCCATCGCCTTGCAGAGGGTCGGGTCGCGGCCACCTCCGGGGAGGGGAGAACCCGTTAGAGGGGAGGGGGTGGGAGCCGCGCGTTCGCCGCCGCTCCCCGGAGAGGGAACCGGGCCGGTGACGTAAGCGCGGGGGCGTGGCCGCCCGCGTCACCTTCGGAGCAGGCGGGGCGCAGCCGACGTCACGGCCTCGCAGGGGCGGCCCAGGGCCGAGGTCGGAAAACGCCGGTCCTCTCCTCCCAGGCCCGACGGTGGAGCCACCGGAAAGGCAGGGGAGGCAATAACTCACACGGGGACAGAAAACCTCCTTGGATCCAGCCCCCTCATTTTACAGATGACACTCTGAAGCCACAAAAGGCTCCTGTGGCTATGAACAGCCTGAAACCCAAAGGCTTCACAGGGCGTTGTACCACATTCTGGTAGGAGAGCATGGGGCAGCATGGATGTTCTAATACTGATTTCCCTTCTCTGCTAACCAAGAGGGCCCACCTATAAGGGCCCAACCTTCCAGGGAAGTGACTCCCCAGACCCCTGAAATCATGGACAGGGGAAGAGGCAGAAGGGGTGCCAGGTTACAGGGAAGTGTTACAGTGCCAGCTCTGGAAAGGAGAATACCCATCTATGCACACCCCTTCTCCAGAGGGAACAGGCCATAAAGCAGAAGCAGTGAACTTAATTGAATTCATGTTTAATAATTACAGGCACCGTGCCCCCCTTCCCCCTGCCCAGGCAGCAGCAGGGGTGGTGCAGGGGCTGGGGCATATGCCCCCAGCAGCGAGGACGGCAGTCCCAAGAGTGATTTTTCAGAAAATAAAAAAGGACCCCAGGGGCAAGCAGTGGTGCCCCCCCCAAGACACACCAAATTTCAAGACTTTATATATAATATATCTCTGTGCCCCAGGGGGAGGAGAGGGACACCTGGCAGCATCCTGGAGGGGGGCCCCAGGCAGCCCCAAGCCATCCTGCCTCTTCAGCCACTTTATTAGCTCAGACACATCGCACTACAGGCACCCACTGCCACCGCCGCTGCCACCGCCCCCCTGCAGTCCAGGCGGCTGGCTGGGCCATCTGCATGTCCATGGGGCTCCAAGTGCCCGGCCCCACCAGCCCTCAGTTGTGGTCAGACTCCTCCTCCTCCTGTCGAAGCCAATTGAAGAAGGTTGTGACAGATTTAAGGGCTACACCCTTGCCCTGCTGCTCAGCGGGGTCTTTGCTACTCTCCCAGCTGTAGAAGGCGTCCTCCTTCACCACGTCCTCGTCATACAGGGTATCAAAGAATGTCCGAAGCAGGTCTGCAAGCAGGCAGGGCAGCAGTTAGAGGTGACTGGCCATAGCCACCTCAGCCTATCCCCCAGGGGTCCCTTCTAAGCTCCACTGTTAAAACAAGACCCTGCCCCACTGTCCTAACATTTGTGACCATTCCAGAGTGACTAGGGTTCCAACAGGATGCTAATGTCACAATCTAAGAAACTGGCGCACAGAAATGAATCAATGGCCATCAAAAAAAAAAAAACCTTAAAACTTACCCAGCCTTACCTTGGCAGCTTCAGACTTCTCTACTCATGATATATTTAGTGGGAAAACTATATTCAAAATTGGTACTCTTGAATTTGGGATATTACTAAAGTCCCATATGTATTACTCACAATGTCAAGGTATGTATAGCCTGGAACATTCACTGGCCCCCAAACAGCACCTGACGAACTCTTGACCCAAATTTCCTCTTCCTTCCCATACATCTCCCAAACACACCCTTCTCTGGCCTTGACACTTTTGTGGGTGCAATTACCCTTTGCCAGGAACATCCTTTCTCTGGTCACCTTCCTAGTAAATTCCTTCAAGACTAAACTCAAGCACCCCCTGGTTCTGACCCCCCTTTTCCTCCACCACTGGCTGTTAGGTAACCTTCCCAAGCACTTGTCCTAACAAAACATACCCCATACCCACACTGCACTGCCAGACTTTCCAAACCAAACCTTATACGCCTAAAAACTAAGAAAGGCAGAGTAAGTGAACTAAATGAAGCACAGGATTTTAAGTCCAAACCTGGGTGAAATCCGACTAAGCCACCTATGAGAAGCTACAAGCCAGAATGTTCCTCAGGCATGCACACAACTCTGTGGTTACAGCTGCCACCATCCCTCAGCAATGGCCATAGCAGATCCTTCACTTATGCTCATGCTCCAAATACCATGCACACCCACCCGAGGACCCCATACAATCCATCATCCACTCTGCCCTTTATTTTCAAGTCCAAGTTTCTCCCACCTAAACACAAAGGGCCCCATTAAACACTATCTCTTAGGCTAAATAAGATTTGTCTACACTTGCTGTTTTCCTTTCTGTCCCAGTAAGTGTTTCTCAGTCCTTTCCAATCTATGGAAATATGGTTTTTGCCAAGGTGACCCAAGGTGACCTCCATGGTTTTATATTACGGAGGTAATATATTATTTAATTTTCAGGTCTGCTCCTACAGGACGCTCAGCAGCATCTAGCATTATTGACCACTCCTCCCTCTCCTACAATTTGTCCTTTGTTTATAGGGCCTGTCCTCCTTTGTCCCTAACTGTGCATTACCTCCACCTCGTGGGGGTTCTATCCCAGGCCCTCATCACTCTCCCTCTAGCAAGCCCATATCCTTTTGTGACTTGCACATGTGTTTCCCTCTGCCAGCAACTCACAAAGTTGCTTCTTCCCTGACCTCTTCCTCTACAAATGGATAGATACCTAGCTGTCTGCAAGACTGATTCCCCAACCCAGGAACCACAAACTAAACTTGATCACTGTTCCCTACTCCAGTGAACTACACCACACTAATCACCTCTAAACCCATCCTGGCGGTCATCCAGGACTCTAATCTCTCATGTCTCCCTCCTTGTCAACTAAAAGGTGTCAACTTCATTTCCTAAGTAGCCCTTGAATCTGCCGACTCTTCCCCCATTTCCATTCTCACCAGCGAGGCTGAACCACTAGTGCTGATCCTGCCACATTCACTCTCACCCCCATTCCAAACCATTCTTCCCACTATGGCCAGGATGATCTAAAGACTAAGATCTAATTATTTTACTCCTTGCTTAAAATTCAACCAAGGCCCTTTCCTGCCCTGAAGCTAAAGCCTAAAACCCTTGCCACAGGTCACACTGCCCTGCATGACTGGGCCAGGTTCGTCTCTCCAGCCCCATCTTGCCTCACTTATGACCAGTTGCTGTGCTCTCCCACACTGGCCTTCCTCAATTCTTCTTTTCCCTTATGTCCAGTTCTTTCTACCACAGATAGCACACACACAATGCCTTTGTTTAAAGTGCCCCTCCAGTTGTCATTTAGCTAATTCCCATTCATCATCCCTCAGACCAGGTGCACTTCCCCCAGAGATTACCCATCTCACACTCACATGTTTCTGGACACCATGTTATCACAGAACTATGCTTGACTTACTGTGAGCATCCCAGTGCCCTGACATATACCTATGTGTTGAATGCTTAACTTCAGATATGGTAACCTAGGCCTTGGCTTCCCAATATGGAAAATGGGGATACCACATACCCTGAACAATAGCTGTGAGGACTGAACAAGGCAAGATAAGTAATACATTTTAGCCCTGTACCAAGCAGAGGAGGTAGACGCTAACATTTACCATCCCTGCACCAGTGGCATCAAACAGATGGGTAGAAACAAAGCAGGTAGTCAATTAATCGTCAAGGCCAAGTTTCACTCCCTCCAATTGTAGACAAAAGACACAAACGAGGGGGAAGGAATCAAACCATATGGGCATTTGGCGTTCCAATGACTACCCACCTTTCTTGGATTGAGACCCTTCCACCACTACACCCCGCTATCTGGCAGTCCCTCCACCCTATCCCCATCCCACGTGGCTCTTACTGGCGGGCTGTTCTAAGGTCACTACAAGGGCCTGGAGGGCATAGAGCGCCTGCAACTCCTTCTGCTCATCACACAGGTATTTCTCTAGCAGTTTCGCTCGCGCTTTCAGCACTGCAACATCCACTCGGAGGGGAGTCTCAACTGTAAGAAGACAGGGATGTTAAGTGGCATAATGTACCCTTAGTCTGGTTTGGAAGCAGGAGGCAATCTGAAACCCCCCTCCTTCCATTTGTCTTTCGGGTCCACCCTCGCCCTGCCATCTCCCTAACTCCTCTTACAGATGATTGCAGAATAGCAGACAGCTGTCATGAGGGCGCGAACTAATGTGTTGGATGCTATCTGCTGCTCACTCAGGTTGGCCTGTGCAGGAGAAAACAAATGGCCCAAGAGTTCTGAATTGTGCCCTTAAGTCTTCATTCTTGTCACCCCCAACCCTGCCCCAAGAAATACCTTTCCTTTACACCCCCTCCCCCAATACCCAGGAGAAACATACCTCTATCCAGTCAAACACCTGCTGATTACTGCTGCCGTCCTTCAGCAGCTTCTCCAGCTGCTTGGTCAGCTCCTCGGAGGGCAGTGCCCTCTGGCCAAAGGATTCTGACTCCTCCCCCAGAGTATACTCTACCTTCTGTAACCAAAAAGGCCCACAATCAAGAGAAGGCAAGTTACACCATGTGAGAGATGAGGACAAATTAATCTAACTAGAATTAATGTAACTCCCAAACCTGTTTAGTGACAAATGCACCAATGTCCTGGCCTTCCGGCAGAAATTCCTTCCAGCTGAGCCCAGCATCTCGCCACAGTGTCCCCACCTTTTTGGGACCCTGGAAAGCACAAGACCAACTTCGCAATCCTTTCTCTTTATAAAGGACTTAACAGCTCCACAACAGTCACCCAACAATATTTACTAAAGGCCTACTAGGTACCTGCTAGGAGTTAAGGGTACCATAGAGGCACCAACAGGACAATCCTTCCATTTTCTACTGTCTAGTGCAATGGCACAGATGCCAGTCAAATAACCACTCAAATAAGTAAGAACTCATTCACCAGTGTTATGACACTAGAGCAGGGAAAATGGCCTAAGAGCCTCTAGGAAAAAATGTCAATTAGCTTTTGCAGGGTTCTCAAAAGCAAAAAACCAAATCCACGTACTTCATCACAGCCTTCTAATCTCACCTCCGTTTCTTTACATACAGCACCTTGGTTTTCCATTATTCCAAGTAACAAATGCTTACCTACAGGAAGGAACTACTTCTAACAAATATGCTTATTTGTTTCCTTAATCCAGAAAATCTTAGAAGCACATATATTTCATCTCCAACATAAATTAGAAATCCCTTCCGTTTGTATCTTGATATAAAAAAAAAAGAAATCCCCACAAAAACAGCAATTTGAACCCATTTTCTGTAAAATTCAAGAGATCCTGAAGGCATTACTCTTTCACAACTGATATTCAGGATGGCACTGGTTGTCAACAAGATTATCATAGTTCTTAGATTTTAAAAGTTGCACATTTTTTCATTTTCACCATTAAAGTTAAGTTGTCTCACAGTTGATATATTGCATTTTAAAAATAGGACTATAGGCCGGTCGCGGTGGCTCAAGCCTGTAATCCTAGCTCTCTGGGAGGCCGAGGTGGGCGGATCGTTTGAGCTCAGGAGTTCGAGACCAGCCTGAGCAAGAGCGAGACCCCATCTCTACTATAAATAGAAAGAAATTAATTGGCCAACTAATATATATAGAAAAAATTCTCCGGGCATGGTGGCACATGCCTGTAGCCCCAGCTACTTGGGAGGCTGAGGCAGCAGGATTGCTTGAGCCCAGGAGTTTGAGGTTGCTGTGAGCTAGGCTGATCCCACGGCACTCACTCTAGCCTGGGCAATAAAGTGAGACTCTGTCTCAAAAAAATAAAAATAAAAAATAAAAAAATAAAAATAGGACTATAAGCCTTTTCTTTCTTAGCAGTATGTAAATGTCTTATAATCAAATCAATGAAATACATAAATAGTTCAATATGCTTATTTGTTTTAAAAAGGAACTTGTCCTGGTACATGTGTATCTAAAAACATCATATAATGCTGAAAAAATAATTCCTTTCAATGCAAAGTCTAATTCTTCCAGCCCCAGATAGATGAACTCTTTTAAAACTGCACATCCCAAGTTCTCACTAAGTACAACACTCAACCTGCCCTTCCCCATCTTTTGCCTTTATATTTGTTAGAAACCTTCTGCCATGAATACCACAAAATATTCCTTTGCAACCTCACAGTACTTAAGACAGTCCACTACATTTCAACTACTTTATTTCACACTTTACTTCACACTGTTGTTTTTATTAAGCTGTCATTTCTTACTTTTTCTCTATCAACTTGTTTCCTAATCGTTTTATCCATTGCTGTATCCCCAGTGCTTACTATGTGATAAGTGTTCAAAGAAACACTAGTTGAATGAATGAATGAGTCAGTCAGTCATAGGCCTAGGGTCTTAGCTTGCCATCCTCCTCCAGCCTTGGCCAGAACTCGAGACAGGAACTGGCCTGTGGGAGACTGCCCACCTCAACGTTTCCTCTCCCAGGTACCAACATAGCACTGGCATCACCATTAATCCATCCCAACAATGGACCATGAAGCTTCAGGGCCACTCTAAGGAGCCAAAACCGCATGGTGAGAGGGTCCTGAACACACCACCCTCAGAAAGGCCCTCACTCACCATGCTTTTGCATAGGAGGCCCAGGATCTCCAGCAACAGGGAAGCAGCTTTGCCCAGGGGTCTTAGAGGCTTTGTAATCTCCCTACAAGAGAAAAACAAAGTGTTGACAGCCTCCACACCTCTCAACCCTACTCCATCCCTCTCCAAACCCAAGCATCAAACCTGCCACACACCCCTACCCTCCCTACTTCCTCCTGTCTTTACTTCCCTAAATTTCACCAAGGGGGACTTACCGGAATAGCTCCCCCATGGGCACCCCACCTTCCTGCAGAATGGGTGTTACCAGTTCCGCTAGGTAGAGCCACACATGGGGGATATCAATTTCCATGTCTTCAGCCAATTCTAGGATTTCATACAGTCTGCAAAGGGAATTCAAAGTCAGGACATTCTAGGGAAGACAGGCCAGGCCACCCCCTCCTTCTGAGGCAACAGGCATGGCATGGCTAAAGGATTAACTGTGGAGCCCCACCCACCCAAGGAATATTATTCTAGACATGGGGCAGTTATCTCAAGCTAAGGCCACCTTCTTGTCCTTAGATTGTTCCTCCCTTCACCACCACCCCCCACCACCCTCTATAGAGTGTTGACTAGAATGGCTGAGAAGCCTACATTCTCATGAAAGGTTCAAGGGGCCCCACAAAGGAAGGATCTGTAAAAGTGGGGGACCCTCAGAAGCTGGTCATACCCTTGGTAGTACTGAGCAGTGGAGAGGTGTCCCGCATAGAGTAGCTGATGTAGCAGCTGCCCCATACGCTCACGAGCAATGGCACTGCGCTCCAGTGTAGACTCAACACCATGCCGTACAAAGATGAAGAGCAGGGAGGGTGAGGACAGCTCTTGCACACACTGTACTGCCTCCTATGAGGCACAGGGCACAACAAGGAAAGTGGTCACTGTCTGCCCCCGCCCAATGCCTGTTAGCATGGCTCCCTCCTCCCAACGCCCCTTCCTCAATCACCCAGACCCCTCCTACTGCCTACCTTCATGTCATTGAGATGGAGGTATTCCTCAATGATGGCCTTGGATTTCTTCTCCAGCTCCTCCTCAGAAAGTGCTGCCTTCGGGGGGCTTACCGGGGGAAGGGTAGCTTCTCGCTTCACTGTGGGAGAACACAGATCAGAAATTCAGTCTCAGCCTTCCCAGCAAACAGGGTCTGGAGCTCTCAAGAGAGCTGGGGAGCAGCTAGGCACAAGCAAGCCAACACCCTTCCCTCCCCTCTAATCCTCTGCCAGCTGCTCACCAGCATCCCGCCCACGGTCCCGATCCTCCGTGAGGCTAGCTGCCTTGCGCAGTCCCTCGGGCTGGGAGGGCCGCTCTCTACTCCGCTCCTCCACTTCCTTGCTGAAGCTCCGCTTCGTGGCAGGTGTCCGTGCACGATCAAGCCGGTCCCCACGGTCACCTCCCCGTTCACTCCGCTCTAGACGGTCTCCCCGGTCCCCAGCTTTCTCGCCTCGTTCCCGGCTCAAGCTACTCCTGGAAGAAAGATAGGCACATTGTCTCTCACCTGTACTGCCCAGGCACTCTCTTGTGTAATGACCCAACATGCTGAGCACCTGCTGGGCCTTGATCTTGGCATAATAAATTATGTCCCCATATAACCCAAGGGCTTGGAGAATGACAAGTATGAGAAATTGCCATCCTATGGCACCAAGCACAAGGCAATCATATACTCTGTGAAGAACACTGACACACAGGAAACCTCACCTCTGTACCACACGCCTGTTATCTGTGCTTTCCGTAGGAACTGCTTGTTGAAGGGCTGAGAAGCGATTTAAGGTACTAGTAGCTGGACGAGCGGCTTCTGATGCTGGGAAGGCAGAAAATGTGAATTATAATCTCCTACTTTCTTGTATCCTCTCCTCTGTTTGCCAGTTTAGGACACTTGGTCCCAGTCCCAATAGTTAAGCAGTTCAATCTCAAACATATGCCTCTGTATTACTTAACCACCTTGTTCTGGAAGCCTCCCTTCTGGGCAAGGCTCTGCCCTCAAGGGAAAGCTCAGGTTAATGACCACTAGCTCCTTACAGCGATCCCCATACCTGCATCTGAGGGCTTGGCTCCTGAGCCTCCGCTGCTGCCCTTGCCCCAGCTCAGTCGCCCTCCAGGTGCAAAGAGCTGGTTGTTAGAATCAATGGAGCCAGGCTGAAGGAGGAGGAAAAGGAGATGAGTCATGGGTCTGACCTGGCCAAATCCCTCAGCCAGCATCACCATACATAGCCACAAAGGTACTGAAGGTCCCAGACCAGAGGTCAAACTTTTTCTGTACAGAGCCAGACAGTCACTATTGTAACCACTCAATTCTAACACTGTAGGATGAAAGCATCATAGATGATACTTAAAGGAGTTAACTGTGACTATGTTCCAATAAAACTTTATTTATGAACACTGAAATTTAAACTTTACTTGACTTTCACATCATAAGTTACCATACAACTTTTTTTATTTTTCTCAACCATTTAAAAACATAAAAATCATTCCTAGCTCACAGGATGTACAGAGGCAGGCAACAGGCTGGATTGGGGTATGTATCAGTTTGCCAATCACTGGCCCAGACTGGTAAGAATATACTCCCTAGAGAGCTGGCAGTCCGGTCTAGCAATCTAACCAGTTAGTCTAAGACGAATAATTCAGCTGTCACCTTCCCAATCTTAGAAAAGTGAAAGGACTAGGATCCAAACCTGAGCTTAACACCTGCCTGATCCCTATTTACCCTCTACCTCACCAGCATTACCTGTACACAACACACCCCTACCTTGGTGATCTTGGTGAGTCGTGAGGTGTCAATGGGGCGGCTGCCTTTGCTGATGGGGACTGTGTTCCAGCCACCATCATCCACAAGTGGAAGGCCACGGCCTGGGACAAAAAGGAGGTGGGGGGGCAATACCATAATAATGAGTAAATCCTAATAGCTCCTTCCCCCTGGGCCACCCCCAACCTCCCTTCCTCAGATCCTCAGTTCCATCATGGGGTCTCAGTGGCCCAGACACGTGGCACTAACATGAAGTCATCAGAGGAAAGCACAACCTCAGTCCCTTCACTGCTCCCTCCTTAATCCTAGCCTCAAACTCACTGATAGGTGGGCCTGGAGGGCCACCCCGACGCTTGTCGCTGCCCTTGGCCATGAGCTGTTGCACTTTGATGTGCTCCCGATGCTCCTCCATCTCTGCCTCCTTGTGGATCTGGTCAATGGTCTTGGGACCCTGATCCCCTCGGCGCGGCACCCAATTGCTCTGTGGGGAAAGGGGGCCAGTCACGTAATTGCCAGGAAGGGCCAGACAAGGCAGTGTCGGGAACTGGGGGCGGTGGTGTGGTGGGGGAAGGAAGAGATGAGATGCATACCCCTCGCAGATCCAGCACATCCTGCAGCATAAAGCGGATGCGAGAAGATGTCTTCTTTTCTTTAATGATTTTTTCCATCTGGTTGAAATACTGATCCATTCGGGGCTAGAGAGGAGCAAATAGATCAGGAACTTTTAACACCTCACCTCCAACTGTAGACCCTGCCTCTCCTTAGGCCCTCAGCCCCACCTGTGTGGTTCAGTGGGCTCCATGAGCTTCAGCCCATCCCTCTCCACATGCAAGGACCCCCTACCTTGGCTTTTTCAAAGTCCAGGTCTTTGCCAATGGTGGTGAGCAGACGGCACAGGCATTCGAGGGACTCTTCATCATGGTTCTTAAGCAGTTTCACCACACAGTCATGCATTATCGCCTCTGTTAACATCTTTAGCTTGAACAGCTCCCCAATAAACTTGATATTCCCTAAAGAGCGCCGCCGGGCTATGTCCCGAGCCTCTTCCAGCTCTTCCTTCAGACGTCCCCGTTCCTCTGCCTGCCAGTCATGGGGCAGAGATCAGGTCAAAAAGATATCAAGCCAAACAGCTAAAACCCTTCTCCTCTACCATCTGGATATCCAAACCTAGCAGTAAGCACTCAGGCCCTGAGGCAGAGAATCCCTCACACCCTTACCACTATCCCCACCCTGAATTATACAACTAAGTAACATCTACAGAGGGCATGGAATTGGTGGGTTTTCTCTCACCGTAGCAGCTTCATCCATCTCTTTTTGTTTCTTCTCAAAAACCTCATCATCATCTTTGTCTTTCTCAAATTCCTTCTGACAGCGATTCAACAAGAGTTTTCGGAAGTTTACGGTCACTGTTGGCTTTTCTGTAGTGGGCACTTTCAGCTGTTGGTCAAAGAGAATGTCACATTTCAGACTAGTCTGGGGAAGGCTCTCCAAGAGTCTTTTTTTTTTCTTTGAGACAGAGTCTCGCTTTGTTGCCCAGGCTAGAGTGCGTGCCATAGCATCAGCCTAGCTCACAACAACCTCAAACTCCTGGGCTCAAGCAATCCTGCTGCCTCAGCCTCCCGAGTAGCTGGGACTACAGGCATGTGCCACCATGCCCGGCTAATTTTTTCTATATCTATTAGTTGGCCAATTAATTCTATTTATAGTAGAGATGGGGTCTCGCTCTTGCTCAGGCTGGTTTCGAACTCCTGACCTCGAGCAATCCGCCCGCCTCGGCCTCCCAGAGTGCTAGGATTACGGGCGTGAGCCACTGTGCCCGGCCTCTGTATATTTTTAGTTGGCCAATTAATTTCTTTCTATTTACAGTAGAGACGGGGTCTCGCTCTTGCTCAGGCTGGTTTCGAACTCCTGACCTCGAGCAATCCGCCCGCCTCGGCCTCCCAGAGTGCTAGGATTACAGGCGTGAGCCACCGCGCCCAGCCTCCAAGAGTCTTTAACTACCTGACCCAGGAAGACCTCTGGCCCCAGCTCTGCCTCCTGGCTGCCATCAACAGCATAAGTTGGAGGAGAACCAAGAAGCTGGGCTCAAGGAGTCTTGGGAACAGAAGTGGGAAACTAGACCAAGAGGTTTAGAAAACAGTGGAAACTAACCGCCATGAGGCAGCGGCACATGTTGGCATAGGCTACAGAGAAGTTGGGCTCTGAAATGGCCTTTTCAAAGATGAGGTCAATGACCCCTTTGAGGCGTTCCTCGGTGTCGATAGCCAGCTGTGTCACTTGCTTCATCAGCTGCTGGAACATCTGGGGTGTCAGTTTATTCAGTATGGAGCGCACCCTGCGGAACAGGTCCTGAGGAGATAGGAGACAGAAGACAGAAGATCCAGTGAGGTTCTCAGAAGAAGAGAGGCCAGAGAGGTTGGTGGGGACCTATGCAGATGTTAGTAATAAGGACAGACAGACACAAAGAGGGCAAAGTTGGCTCAGATGGCAAACCTTAAAGAGAAATGGAGACCAAAAAAGTAGGACTTGCCAGTACCTGGGTTTTGCTGCCATCAGCATCCTCTTCCCCTCGGTCCTTATCAGCCGCTGTCCGCTTGCTGCTGGGTTTCCAGGCCTTTTCTGCTTTGTTCAGTTTTATATCCTCGGTCATCAACACTGTGGCAATGATCTTGCGTGGTTCCTTTCGGGGGCCCTGCTGAGAACGTCGGGGTCCCAGGCCAGCCTGCTAATAAGCAAGGGACAAGGACAAGAGAAGACACAGAACTAGTCAGCACAACATGTGCCTCTGCCACCACACATCTCCAGGGCAAACTAATCTGGCAATGAGATACAAGGGAGCCACCCACCCCTGCCCCTTGCCCACCTGCCCCTTTAACCAGCCCCACTCACCGGCCCGCGGGGCAGCTCCCCACCTGGCCCACCCCTTGGGGGCCCACGACTGCTAAGTGCTGGTCGGCCAAGGTTGGCAAAGGACGGAGTGAAGTCTGGGCCACAATTTATGCCTTGTAGTCTGGTGGGATCCAGTGGTCGCAGTGGTGTTTTATTGGCCTGAAAAGAGGACAGGGAAAGGGAAGTTCTCAGAAGCACCTAGGAATATTGACTACTCTTTCAGGACCTTAGGCTCTTCCCTAATCCATCCAGCCCAAATTTCTTCTCCCCCTCAAGCCACCAACCTTGTCCAGCACGACATCACTGATATGGGGCAATCCCTCTGGCTTCTGCATACTGGCAAAGATGAACTGAAAACCAAGTAGGAACTCACGGTCATAACGCTTTTTCTCCTCAAGGTTTAGAGGCTTCCACTGATCTGCAAGAAAGAGCATGAACACTTCATACTGTCTCCTGGGGCCTTGACTAGACTACTCAGTCATTCTCAACCCTTCCTTCAGCATACCTGACTTATATTCATACTTCTGTTCCCCGGGCTGAATATTCTCAGCATTGTGAATTTTGTCTTCCTTTGAGTCCCAGGTCTCATCTGCTTCCTCAGGCCGTGGGGGCACACTGCTGCCCTCAGACTCTGGGCGCGGATTGTTGACTGCAGGAGGCTGGTTCTCCACCTCTGGTACTGTCACGTTCACCTGGAACAACAGAACACCCCGTTTTGGTTGCAGAATGACCACTGTTCCACACCAAAACTCTGCCCTCCCCGACTTTTCTGCTCCCTTACCTCCTTGAAGGCATCTAGAAGGTCTCCTACAGCCTCCTTCTTATTTAGCTCCTTAATTTTCCGTCTCCTCTTTGGCACAGATACTGCCACTAATTAAAAAAAGAAAGAAAGAAAGAAAAGCAAGGTTGGGAACAATTTAGGGAGCATCCCTAACTCCTGGGAAATAAAAAGCTGCTACAGCACAGTATTCTCTCTTTTCATTACATCCTCTCTAGGCTTAAAACCTTAATCTAGGTTCCATCGCAGGCCTTCTCTGACCAAGACACTATGGCACAGATGGGAAGTCATCAATAAAGACAAGGAACCACACCCCCAGCTGGCGCCACCTCCACTATCCAGCCCCGCCTTACCTTGGGTGGTTGCTGCTGCCTCCAAATTCTGGGATGAATGGGGTGGGACAGGGGTGCTCTCAGTGGGGAGCAGTTCCTCTCCTCCTTTCTCACTCTCAGCTTCTCCTGCTTCTCCTTCTTCTTCCTCTTCCTCCATTTCCTCTTCCTGAGCAGGGGGAGTAGCTGAAGGAGCCATAACTGGAGTGGCAGTGAGGATGGTAGCAGGAGCCGACGACACTGTAACCTCCTTGGGCTGCTCCTCTGGCTCACTGACTGGGCTTAAGTCCACAGCTGGTGGCGAAGGGGCTCCGTTGAGCAGTTCCTCAGGTTGGGCAGTGGGAGCAATGGGCACAGGAGATTCGGAAGGGCAAGCCGGGGGAGAGAGAGGGGCAAGTTCTGGGCTTGACTCCTCCTCTGGTTCCAGATCCTCAGACGGGACCACGCCATTAGGCTCATGAATTTCCACTGTGTGAGATGGCAGGGGGGTGGGAACCTGGAGAGAACTGGAAGAGAACTCGGATTCTGGAATTGGTTTGCTAAGTGTCACTTCTACTTCCAGTATGGGTTCAGCGAGAGGAGTGGGTTCTGGAGAGAGGCAATATGGCTCCCCAGTTTCATGGGGGATGGGGTTTGATTCTTCTACAGACATCTGTATCATCCCCGTTGTCATAGTGTCCCCAGGAATGGAGAGGACTGCAAGATTAGCCTCAGACCCTGGCTCCAAGATTGGGGGTGGTGACGGGGTCGGAGAAGGTGATGAAGGCTGGGACTCTGAAGGGCTGTGTTCTGGGCCAGGCAGTCCTGGCCGGACCCCAGTGATTGCTCCCTGTGACCGGTCATCTGCAGCACAGGAAGGGAGAACGAGTAACTCAAGGCAAGTCCTCCACTGCTGCTATTCCTCCCCCTCCTCCCAACAAGGTATTCCCAACTTAACACCTTCCCCTCTCTAACCTTCTCTCATCTAATCTATTTTTCCCTTCGCATCCAAACCCAATCTACCCTCAAATTTCCACTACCTAAAACCTAAGTCATTTTCCTCTGACACCTAGTTCAAGTCACTCCACCTTCTCAGCATTAAGCTGCCACACTCCTTTTTCCCTATAAAAGCTCTGTCCCATCTGCTTACTTACCTGGCCGGACAATGACAGCAACTTGGGGCGTCTCCCCATTAGCTTGAGGCTCCATACCGCCTCCCGTCTGCAGGACACAAAGGGTTACCAAGTTTGCACTGAAGAGTCCCACAACCCTTCTTTACTAGAGCCATTTTTAAGTTAGCTCTGCCTAGAAATCCAGGAAAGCAGGGAAATAAATCCCTTAGTTGAAAGAAAGAAAAGATCAAAGGACTTGGGAGTCCAGGGCAGAAAAGCCACCTCAGCGAGGGGATCACTCAAAGAGCAGACAGTACCTGGGGAGGGGTGGGAGTGGAGGCAGTGCGGGCCCCAGACATGATCTCCTCGGTGATATCCTTTCCTCCTTGGTTTGGATCTCGAATTCGGATCTGGGGAAAGAAAGCTATAGGATGAGTGGGAAGCAGGAGGAGCCCACCTCTCCACCCTGCCCCACTCTAAGACTCCAGGCCAACCCCCCACCCCCTACTGGGAAGCAGGTGGGTGGGTGCCAGAAACCCCCTGAGTTCTACTGTCAACCCATCCGGCTGCTCTTGTAGTTTCTGTCCTAGCCCCCACCCCTAAGAGACCCTTGACCTCACAGAGCAGTTCTGTACATCACAATGCCCCTCCCTCCCTCACCCCTGCCCACCAGCAGTCCCCAAGTCAGTGGATGTACACCCTGGGGCCCAGGACCCCCATCCAGCACCCATTCGGCTCACTTGTGGCTAGTCTGCCTGATCTCTGGGGGCAGGGCCCAGATCCAGTGGGTGGAGCCAGAGTGACTCAGCGGCTTCCCCAGCTCTGGCACCCTATTCTGGGCACCACGCCCAGGGCTTGAGGACTGAGCAGAGGCGGAGGCCTTGAAAGCTTCCAGGACTGGGGGGGGGGGGGGGGGGGGGGGGGGCGGGGCCACAGAAAACAAACCATTTCCAAGGCGAGCCACCAGAAACCCAAAACCAAGCACAGTTCTTACGAACCCCCAGAGCCCATGTCTCTCAGGAACTTCCCCGATAGCTACTTCTGTCCTCCCATGAGCTGCTTCTATGCCGAGATCTTAGTACTTTATATAAAACCTGAACACTCCGCAGACCCTCATTTTCTGCCCACTCTCAGCTGAAAACCTCCTTCCTTAAATTCCAGGTCCTTCAGGCACAATGTCCTGGAGGCAACTGACCTTGGTTCTCCCCTTCCCAGATGTCCCAGAGCCCCTTGCTGCTATGCTGCTACTTACCGTCTTACGCTCCCTCTTGGGAGCAATCTGAGGTGGCTGGTTCATCAAAACTGGGGCAGGGGCCACACCAGTGGGAAACTGCTGCACCCCTTGGGCTGGATAATAGGCGCCAGCTTGGGGGAGGGGGAACAGAGAAAAAGAATGGTGGCAGCGTCAGGGCCCAACCATATACTAATGTCAGCTTAAACACCTCCCCACCCCAGAACTTCCCATCACCCACAGCCGGCCCCTTGCCCTGCCCTCCTCCCCCAGGGAATTAAGTGTCTGTCAAAGCTGGGGAACCAGTCTGAACTGCGTTTACAAGAATTCCTAACACTGACACACACCTCACACACACACACCTCATAAGCAGGCACTCCTTTTCCACCACACACCAGCTACCAGGAGGATTTAAGTCTTTTACCCCACAAGGTACTCTTTTGTACATACTCCACCCCGGCAACACATACACACATACTCTGAACCTGAAACAGAATCAGGTCTTTGGCTGGGAACGAGAGAAAGAGATTTGCTAACCCTGTTCCACTCAACTTGAGTCCAGTTACAGTATCCAGCCCCTTGAAAAGGGACAAGGAAACAAAAAGTAACATTATAAACTGGTCTCAGGATGAAGAAATTCATTCCTTAAAGCAATGGTCTCCAAAGTGGGGTGCATTCTTTAAACTCATCCGTAATTTCCACTTGTTTTCAACGAACACCACAAGTGTGTTAATTTTTTAAATTATGCATACATATATACAAACAAAAACATACATGTATTAAAGACACATACTTAAATTTTTTTTGATAGGTGATCAAAAAACTTGGAAACCACTGCCATAAAGAACAGACTAATCCTTTCCTAAAATATAAATGAAAAGGAGCTACAAAAACCTCCCAAATCTGTGCTACACAGGCTCCCCCCAACCATGGAAGAAGCGTCACAGGGAAATTCTAATGACAGGCCCTCAAGCTGGTGCCTGATCCCACATTCCTTGACATGGGGAGGACTCTAACTCTCTTGGCTATAAGATCAAATTTTCTCCCACCAATGACAGTTAAATATTAAGCACCGATCCCTACTACCTATTAACCCTATCATTTTTAGATCAAAGCCAAGCCTGGGAAGGGTCCTATGCTTAGAAACCAGTAGACCACTTTAGATGCTCCTTAGGATTCCATCTCACCCCTGACTCTCCCTCCCCTGCTTACCGTAGGTCCCAAATTCTGTAGGGCTTGCACCCGGATAGAAGCCTGGGGCTCCTGGCTGCACAGGGTACTGCTGTGTCGGGACAACATATGTGGAACGCCCCTGGGGTTGGGGGGAGAGAAGGAGTTGAGGGAGCTATGAGCACCATAATGGACTCCAAAGAGAATGTAGGGCAAGACAGGACAAGCCAACTCTGGGCAATGACCAGAAGGAAGTACCACCTCTGGAAAAGGGGTGGAACTAGAGGATCAGGGTGAGGGCTGGGATACAAGATCCTGTGGCTTCCAGCCCCCAAGCCTCTAGCCTCACCTGTCCAGGGATGTAGTAGGCCCCCTGGGAGGCTGAATAGGAGATCTGGGAAGGGATCATCATTACTTGGGATCCAGCAGGGTAGACATGGGCAGCTGGGCCAGGGCGGGCAGGGGCTGCACTCTGCACTCGGGAGGCTGCACTGCTTGGGGGCTGAGCCCGGCTAGGGTAGAAGTGCTGTCAGGAGGGAGGAAAACAGTTGGCATTGGGAAGGGGAGGAAGTGGACAGCAAAAAAGCCACTCCACAACATCTCTACAGTATGGACAGAAGTACTGTGGGCTTCAGAGCATGGAGACCAATCCTTCCTAGTCTCACTTGACAAACTTATGGTTAAATGGCTTCTTGTATGCACACATGCCCTCCCAATTCAGATGTATACTTTGCATTCCATGTATATTTACTCTCTCACTGCCATGCATACCCATGTCACCTCCACCAGACTACCCTTCTGCAGAGGCTTCCTAACACCCAGGTGCATCATGCCTAAGAGTAAGGCACATTCCGGCAACATACTCCCCAGCATGCACTGCTCCACCTAAGGCACTGAGGACATGCAACAGTCTCCCAGTCCCCAGATACACGCTTGGGATTTAGCTCCTAACATGCATCACTCAGCCTCAGACTGAGGACGTGAACAGCAAACAAGGTCCCACCCTGAAGACCCCAATCCCTGCATCTAGCCCCTGACTAAGGTAAAGGGTAAGGGTGAGACCAGAAGACAGTCCAGATTAGGAAAGGAGTATTACCTGCAGAGACCTGAATCCTCCCTGAGAGCACATGGGGACAGGAAAGAAGAAAATTATCCCCAAGGTGATGAGGGGAAAAACAATGAAGGAATTAGGACAAGAATCCTTCTACTTAGTGAGGATGAAGTTGAGGAACAGAGAAAGGCCAAGAACCAGCTGGAGTTTGTATCTCAACACAGTCCAAAGAGAAAGCAGAGAGGGGAATGGAGCAATGGCAACCTCCAGTAAAAGGAGGAAATAAGGAAAGCAAGAGTTAGCAGCAGGGCCCAAAGTACTGCCCCCAATCCTCAGAGGCACAGGACCCCAGTAATGCCACCCACATCGACTACATACTACCCACGGGGCCAGCCACCATAAGTAATCAACAGCGCAAACTGCAGAGCAGCATGAAAGAATACAAAGCCAAATGTCAGCAAGTAGGGGCCAGGTACACAGCCTCCATACTTTCCATCCTAGGCCTAAATTGGCTGAAGTTCTCCACAGCTCCCACCCAGGTCCCCTATTCCCCTCCCCACAGCCCCTCACCTGGCGGGTTTGAGAAGGCGTGTTCATTTGTGTCGCTTGTGGCGCACTGAACACCACCGGTGCTGTCTGCCCCGGGGGAAACGCTGGCTGAAGGGGGGAGACCAGAGTTCAGCAAGAGGGGAAGCCCAGGTGGGGCAGAAACCCAAGCTGGTGAAATAAGGGGAGCAGATCTATGGCAAGAGCCTCAGCAGTCCACATACCCCCTCCCCATGACAGCCCAGGGGGAGAGCCCAGGGGCCCTGTCTCAATTTGGCAGCAGGCAGCTGCACTTTGCCCTGACACAGATGGGGGTGGGAAAATCCAGAGGTCAGAACCTGTTCCTGACAGGCTGCTTGGTCTCCGCCACCCCCCACCCCCACCCCAGTCCCTGCTAATTCCTCCCTAATTACCTGTGGGAGTCCGGGGGATGGGGCGGGTGGGGGGCCTGTGGACTGTGGAGCTTTGTTCATTTCATTTGGTGCCCCAACATCAGGGTCCCCCCAACACCTGTTAGGAAAAGAGTGGAGCTCGAGAAGAGGAAGGGACCCAAGCTTAAGGCAAATGGAGTGAGGGAAGGGTTGATGCAAGGGCTGGGTCCAATAAGGAGCCCTGGAGGTGACAAGGGAGTGAAAGAGTAGAAAAGATCACGCGTATGTCCCCACCACCACGTTGTCAAACCCGAATCACCTCCAACCACCCACCCTGGCCTGCTGAAACAGTCCCCTCACTCACCCCCTCGGTTAAGAATAAGTCCACGGTGCGGCCTACAGGTTCTGGGCATCCGAGGGCCTGGGGTTGGGAGGTGAGGGGTATCAACCTGGCTCCGCGGGGCCCAAGACCAACCAGACCGGAAATTCCAGGTCTCGCTGGCACCAGGCTCCCAGATCACAAACGGAGCTAGCTGCTTCGGCCGTGGTGTCCCCACCCCCCACCCGGGGACACCGGGTTCGAGGCCTGGCCCAGGGGCACACAAGGTACGCCTGCCGCCGGGGGACCCGCGCAGGTCCAGAGGCTAGGCCTGCCACTGCCCAAAAGTATAGGCCAGGAAGGGCGGGAGTCAAGCCCTAAAAGGCCAGGCGGGCGGCGGCCGTCGAGGAGCCGGTTTCAGGCAAGTGAGGGTCGGCCGGGAGGGCGGGAGGGGCCGGGGGCTCCTCCCTGCCCGCCGCCACCGCCGCCTCCCTCCCCTGCGCCCTCCCTGCGCAGCGCCGGCCAGTGCCAAAGAACAACGTGTCACTTCCCGGCGGCCTGGCCGCGAAGGGGGGAGGGGGCGACGGGCTGGGAGCTGCGGTGCCTGCGCCCATGGGCTGCCGGGCCTCCTCGAATCGGGCCGAGGTGGCATTTCGCGGCCGGCGAACCCGGCGCCCTCCCAGCCCGCGAGGCCCGCATAGTCCGGCCCCGCGCTCCCCACCCCCACCCAGCAGCCAGGCCGGGCCAGGCCTGACACACGTGGGCCGGGGATCAGGCCCTGGCGGGCCGGGGCCCGGTCTCGGGCCGCGGGGCCAGGGCGCCAGGGCGGCGGTGCAGGGTGGCCGGTCCCGGCCCGGATGGCGGCGGATGCGGGGGGAGGGGGTGGGGGGGCCGGGTCGGGCCCGGACATGGCGGCTTTACCTTCAGTCTCCTTCAGTCCGCGCGGCCGAGCCCCACGCAGCCGCACAGACGTAGTCCACAACCATTTCCGGCTCCCCGCACAGATCCCGCTCGGCGGCCACCGCTTCTCCGCAGGCGCAGCCGGCGCCCCCACGTGACCGGCGCAGAGGGCGGAGTTGCGCCGGGCGCCCTGCGCCACGGAGCGCATGGGACTTGCCCCGCCCCATCACGTGACAGCCACTGCCCGCCCCCTTGTCCCCTCCCGAACTTTGGAATTCTCAGACCTACCCCCCTCTGCGTCTCTGTTCCGTGCTGTTTAGTTCATTCATACTTTGAGCAAGAATTTATTGAGTGCATACTAAGTTCTAGGTGAAGTGCTGGGCCGGGTTTGAGGACACTGAAAAACTCAGTCCTGCCTATGCAAATCGTGGTAGAATACGAATTATGCAGGCTTTGAAAATAATGTAGATTAGATCATTGAAAGGCGTAAAACAAAGGAAATTGGCTGGAGGGGTGGCTCTCGCCTGTAATGGAAGCACTCTGGGAGAGTGAGGTGGGAGGATCGCTGGAACCCAGTTGTTTGAGATTAGCGAGGCAACGTAGCTAGACCCCTTCTCTACAAAAAATTAAAAATTAGCAGGGCGTGGTGGCAGTGCACCCGCAGTTCCACGGACTTGGGAGGTTGAGCCATTGCTTGGGCCCAGGAGTTTGAGGTTTCAGTGAGCTATGATGAGGCCACTGCACTCTACCTTGTCTCTTCAAACAAAACGATTGCTACATTCTAACCAGGTAAGTAGTAAGTAGATTTGTTGTTTACAAACATCAGACACTCCTAGGGAGAGGCCAAGTCAACCACAGAAAATTCAGAATAATGGAAAAAGTAATCCCAAAACCCTTGCCCTGCAGCCAAAAGATCTTGGAGGCCAGAAGAGAACATCTTAGAGCTGAATCTGCTGAGTCAGATAGTTTGGGTTTTAATACAAACTCAGATACTTCCAACCAGGCCAGAATTTGTCATGTCCCCCGTCTCAATTCAGTCCTCCATCTTGCCCCCAAACATACATAATGTTGCTCACTTATTTTTTTTCAAAGAACAGTACCCAACCACATTCCTTCTCTAGCCAGACACTACCTCTAATCAGTCATCAGGTCCTACTGATTCAAAATCAAGTCCTACTAATTTTATCTTTTAAAAAAATCTTTCTGCCAGGCATGGTGGCTCATGCCTGTAATCCTAGCTCTCTGGGAGGCTGAGGCAGACGATCACTTGAGCCCAGGAGTTTGAGGTTACTGTGAGCTGTGATGAGGCCACTCTCATTCCAGCCTGAGTGACAGACTGAGATGCTGTCTCAAAAAAAAAAAAAACAACTTTCATCTACCCTTCCCCTTCTCCCAACTTCTGCCCTAATTCCGGCATTCACCTCCCTTGGCTAGTCTCCAGGCATCAGGGTGAGCGCTCTCACCCAGAGAGCAGATCATGTCACACGTTCCTGCTTTCATTCAATGGGCCCCATTGAGAGATACTGGCAAATTCTTAGCAAAACAAAACTCTTCTAAACCTAGTCAGCCTAAATCTCTAGCAGTATCACCTACTTCACTTTTCCCAGATCCATACACGTGTAGCCAAACCAAATTATCCACAGTTTCTGAAAACAAATAGCTTTTCCTTGAGGACTTTCTGCCTTTGCTACTTCCTTAGCTCCCTACCCTGTTTTCCTCTGGATAAACACATCTTCCTTCAAGTATAAGCTTCCTTAAGTCTCCCCGGACTTACCCAGACATTGTGGCCCCATTTCAATGACCCCTTTTTCACACCCCAGTACAATATTGACCACAATGTATCACAATTGTTTTCTTGTGATTTTTTTTTTCCATTAAGCTTTTTGAGGATAGGGGATTTTTTCTATATTTACAACCCCACAAACTAGAATAATGTCCAATGTAGAGTTAGACTCCATTGATATTCATTGCTGAATGAATGACTGAATGTGAAAGGTTAAGAGCCACTATGAAACTTATTCTCAGCTGGATGCGGTGGCTCAGGCCTATAATCCTAGCACTCTGGGAGGCTGAGGTGGGTGGATTGCTCAAGGTCAGGAGTTCGAAACCAGCCTGAGCAAGAGCAAGACCCCAGTCTCTACTATAAATAGAAAGAAATTAATTGGCCAACTAAAGACATATAGAAAAAAAAATTAGCCAGGCATGGTGGCACATGCCTGTAGTCCCAGCTACTTGGGAGGCTGAGGCAGGAGGATTGCTTGAGCCCAGGAGTTTGAGGTTGCTGTGAGCTAGGCTGACACCACGGCACTCACTCTAGCCTGGGCAACAGAGTGAGACTCTGTCTCAGAAAAAAAAGAAACTTATTCTCAAGTACAATCATCTAAATCACGATTTGAGAGAGAACTATTCTTTCACTTATGTTTTGGTTTACAAATAACTTATTTTAGTATCACCATCGCTGGAAATCAGGTAAGGCAACTACTATATCCACATTACTCAATAACAGGCTCACCGCACATGCTGACTTGATTATGGCAGTCGCATTAAAGAAGGGCTCTGCTGACTTCCAAGTCTAGGGCTTCAACATTTTATACAGGCTGCCAAGCAGAGAGATGATTTGACCTAAAGTTGTAGCTGTTTCTCCAGCTAGCTAAGGCCTTGGGCTAGAATGGGACCCTGAGTGCTCCAAGGCTCCAGAGACAGAGTAATATAGTGAATAAAGGCATGAGCTTTTTAGTTACACAGACTTATTCCAATCCTGGTCACCACTTAGTAGGTGACCTTGAGCAAGCTACTGAACCTTTCCAAACTTCACATTCCTCACCAAAACATGGGGGTAATACCTACCTCTCAAAGTTGTTGTGAGGTCTCAGAAGCATGTAGAAGTTATACTTTTTTTTTTTTTTTTTGAGACAGTCTCACTCTGTTGCCTGGGCTAGAGTGTCGTGGCGTCAGCCTAGCTCACAGCAACCTCAAACTCCTGGGCTCAAGCAATCCTCCTGCCTCAGCCTCTCGAGTAGCTGGGACTACAGGCATGTGCCACCATGCCTGGCTTATTTTTTTTTTCTGTCTTTAGTTGGCCAATTAATTTCTTTGTATTTTTAGTAGAGACAGGGGTCTCACTCATGTTCAGGCTGGTTTCGAACTCCTGACCTTGAGTGATCCACCCGCCTCCCAGAGTGCTAGGATTACAGCCCTGAGCCACCGCGCCCGGCCTGGAAGTTATACTTTCAACATTTACAGAAGACCTAGTAAGTGCCAGCCACTGTTCTGAAGTTAATTTCACAGTAAGTTTCAGACAAGTGCTAACTAGGAGTATCTGGCAGGGCTATCTGTTCTCCCACATTGCATCCACAGGGTGCAAGCCCTAAGTGGCGATGTAGCTATATTCATACCAGCTCCACTAGGAGCAGTGCAGATCAAGAGGGAGATCATTCCTCCTTCCCACTGCTATACTAAGTAAAAAGGTAAAAGTCAAGTTTTTTCAAACCCACATTCTATTAAGAACATCCCAGAAGTAAATATTAGTATGATCAAACCTCTCAAATAGCAGCCTCCCAAGACAGAGGGTTACAGAAGGTAAAAATGTTCCTTTCATTCAGCAGTACAGAGGTTAGAAAAGTATGGTGCTGCCTACTCTAAGGTCAGAAGATGGGCTTAAAAAGTGTATATTTATAGATGCTGAGAATCAGGAAAAAAATTTTTGAAAAATGAAAATATATATAAAAATATTTAAATGTTAAACAAAGTGTATATTTGGTGTGGCAGGGGGTACTTACAGGATCCACAAGTCCCTTGAAGTTATTTGTAAGAGTTTGTATAAAAATTTGTGTATATGCATCTCCTAGAAAGATCCATCATATTTACCAGCTTCTCAAGCATTCTCAGAAAATGATTATAAAAGAAGGAAAGAAGGGAAAGGAGCTTAGTTTCTTCCACTCAGGCCAGCCTCCCTGCTAGCCTGGGCTCACAGTTGCTCCAAACAATGCCCTCTCACATCCACTCCCAACCCCAGTCTAGCCTCTTGCCATGATACCCCAGAAAGCAGACATAGGGAGAATTCGGGGATAAGCATCTTTATTCAACAAAGTTATCTCACTCAGTAACAAAAGAACAGAAAGTAACAATTCCCCCAAAGGTCTGAAGCAGTGTCCACCCTTGGCAGCAGGAATCATGGCCCACTGATAAATCAGCTGCAGCTCAGGGCCCCTGATGGCCACTTAGAGGTCATAGTTGGGGTTCTTCCGAAGGATGACAAAACCTTCCAGAATAGGGGTAACAGGAAGAAACTCCTCAGTGGCCAATTCTGCCCGTTCCCCATGTGCCAACAACACTGGGGTTGTATGTGTCTGGAATCCTGTGATGGTCTTAGGCTTGCCGGCCTGGCCTACCACATCCACTGCCTGTAGGGCAAGAAAATTGAAAAGGAGGAACTCCAGATGGGAGAATAGCAACAACCCAATGCCCATATCAGTTTTAGAGAAGCAAGTATATGTGCATTCTCTAAGTTCTAACTGTATTTTTATTTCTTTTTTTCTGAGATAGAGTCTTGCTCTGTTTGCCTGGGCTGGAGTGCTATACCGTCAGATTAGCTCACAGCAACCTCAAACTCCTGGGCTCAGGCAATCCTCCTGTCTCAGCCTCTTGAGTAGCTGGGACTACAGTCGCACACCACCACGCCTGGCTAATTTTTCTATTTTTTTTTTAGTTGCCCAGCTAATTATTATTATTTTTTTTCTATTTTTAATAGAGATGGGGTCTTGCTCTTACTCAAGCTGGTCTCAAACTCCTGAGCTCAAGCAATACTCCTGCCTCAGCCTCCCAGAGTACTAGGATTAAAGGCATCATGCCACTGCGCCTGGCCTTCCAGATTCTAGAATACAGCCTAAGCCCTCCCCTCTACTCAATCCCTCACCTGGCCCACACGGACAGACACTGGCAATGGCCGCAGTTCTTCATCAAAGGTAACCAACATTCGGGGCTGCATGGCAGCAACCAGCCCATACAATACATAGTGCGATTTGCCTAGAATGACTGAGGGAAGCACACAAGACAAACAGTTAAGAGACAGCAGGGCAGGTCTAGCCAGAACCCCGGGAGCCCAACGCAAGCACATCCCTATAACCCGTCAGTCACAGACCTGAACCCATACTCCTCCCCTTGTATACTCTACTACTAACCAGAGATGCCCCTACCTTACTTTGCTTACAAAGTAGACTTGCAAATCAATTTTCCCCAGTCACTTAGGAACAAATGCTGGGCTTATCATCCTCAAATCTCTTTGGGCCAGATCAAAAGTATGGGAGATGAAAGTCTCATGTGATCCTTTACAGGCCCAAAGAACCTTGGGAACCTACAGAGCTAATGTGGAGTGTCTTGATCCTAAATCACCACAGTGGCCCTAGTAGGGGTGAAGACACTACACCATAATATAAGATTTCTGACAGGAACTCACTGTTTCGAACATCCAGGAAGGAGACAAGCACAGTGAGCAGCCCAGCCACAGCCACCTGACTCATAAGCTGGCGGTCACTGTGGTAGGGGCAAAGGGTAAGTGTGCCCTTCCCTAAATGTGTCAGGCCCTGAAAAAAACAGAGGGAAGTGGAGGTAGGGAGTCATCACCTAATCCAGCAGAACAGAAATCCCACAACTTGCTCAGATCTTCCCTTCCAGGCCAAGATTCCATGTTCCCCTTCCATCACCACAGATAATTCCCTTGGCACACTCTAAGAATTCTATTCTTTACCTGTGCCAAGCGCACCATGAAGAGGTTGTTGGGGTCCTTAGCATGATATTGCGCTAACTGGCGCAGCATCGCAGCCAGACGGGCATTATTGGTACCTGGAAATGTTAAGCATTAGAGGCTTGAAAACAAAGAGCCTCAAACCTCCCCTTAATCTGCTTATGATCTTTTTCTGCCTGATACTTACCACTGCCCACCATGCCCATGGCAAAGATAGAGTTATAGGAAACTTCTGGATCAGCATCATGAGAGAATTTGCTTAGGGTATCCAGGATGTTAAGTCGTGGATTTGAAACAGAGATTAGAGCCAGTGCTAAAGGTACAGCCCTCCGGAGTGTAGGCTCCCCATATCTCAGCTGGTGATCAAAGAAAATAACAACAGTATGGGGAAAAGTAGTAAAAACAATTCAGTTACAGGCACAGACTAATGCGTAATAGGGGGTCTTAACTTTTGTAGAAAAGGCACAGCAAAAAGACCACTTCTCCACCAAGAAAACCCATCAGGAAAGTCTCCTCTGGGGAACCCTAGGCCACCAAAACCGGTATATTGAAATCATCTTCATGGTATACTCACCAAGTGGCCAAAGGTTCGTAGTGCCATCTCTGCACCAATTTCCTCCCCCATAGCAATAAGGGCAATCCCCAGAACAGCCACTCCCTGCAAGTAAACATGCAGAACCCACTAAGCTCAAGAAATAAAAAGCAGTCACTCTTTTTCTTTTGAGTCTTACTCTGTTGCCTAGACTAGAGTGCTGTGGCATTAGCCCAGCTCACAGCAATCTCAAACTGCTGGGCTCAAATGATCCTCTTGCTTCAGCCTCCCAAGTAGCTAGGACTACTGGCATGCACCACCACACCGGGCTAATTTTTCCTATATTTAGTAGAGACAGTGTCTCACTCTTGCTCAGGCTGGTCTCAAACTCCTGACCTCAAGCAATCCTCCCACTTTGGTTTCTCAAAGTGCTAGGATTACAGGCATGAACCACCATGCCCGGCCAAGCAATCACCCTTGACTCAATTCCCATCTAAGAATAAAAGCCATCCTGTGGGGAATACCCTGCCCCGCCCTCAGGTACAGAAACCAGTCTCATGCCGCATCAATACACGGCAATACCCAGAGGGGGTCTAAAACAAACCCAGCTCCCTTGTTCCCCTACATGCTCATCTCTTCTCAGAGCCTTGCTCTGAGAGTGCCCAGTTGCCCACATAACCTGATGTGCTCCCATGTCAGCAGGGGCTTCCTTTTTGTCCTTGTCCTTTTTTTCCTTCTTGTCTTTGTCTTCTTCCTTTTCCTTGGAGTCAAAATGTTCACTACAAATGTGAAGCAGCTGCTGCACCTTCAGCACATTCCCAGAGCCTGCAGCAGAGTGGTAGGGTGAGAAAGGGTAGAAATAAGAAGGCACCAACAAAAAGCTCACTTTGGAAATCAGAGAAGCCTAAAGAATCTAAAGTAGATCAGAATAAGAAAGAAGAAACAACCTGAAAAAAAGGACCAAGAGAGAAGTGTGGAGTTATTGGGGAAGCACAAGCAGAGTAACAAAGACACAGACCTGCATAGGCACACACATCCACCAGTGTGTTGGCAAAACTGCGGAATGGTTCTGACACAACCTCCAGTGCAGCCAGGATTGCCTCAATGGCCTCACCCTTCCCTACAGGAGAGATTCAAGGGGTCAAAGGACACCTGCTTCCGTGAAGCACAGCCTGACACATAAACCCTCCCTGTTGTATCCAGTTACTGTTAGCCCTTTGCCCATATAGAGAGACACCCCCTCACCCAGGTGGTTGAGACCCAGTCCAAGAGGAAGCCAACGGGCATAAGTGTCCTTGAGCTCAGTCTCTGACTTCTCCATGATGGTCTGAAGGATAGTAGAAGTGACATCTCCATTGCAGGATCCCACTGCTATCATTCCACAGGCTAGAGCTGTCACACCTGCCACCTAGAAATAGGAAAATCATTATGCATAGTAAAAGTTGTTAAAATACTTGTTTGGTTTTTTTTTTTTTTTTTTTTTTTTGAGACAGCATCTCACTCCGTTGCCCGGGCTAGAGTGCCATGGCATCAGCCTAGCTCACGGCAACCTCAAACCCCTGGGCTCAAGCAATCCTACTGCCTCAGCCTCCCAAGTAGCTGGGACTACAGGCATGCGCCACCATGCCCGGCTAATTTTTTCTGTATATTTTTAGTTGGCCAATTAATTTCTTTCTATTTTTTTTAGTAGAGACAGGGTCTTGCTCTTGCTCAGGCTAGTTTCGAACACTTGACCTTGAGCGATCCACCCACCTCGGCCTCCCAGAGTGCTAGGATTATAGGTGTGAACCAAATACTTGTTTATCTGTTTTGACCCAAGATATCTGACTCCTACAGACTACTTAAGACATCCTCCCTAATACAACTAGGTAATAATTCCCTTTTGATGGTAGGTCAAAATGACAATATTGGCTGGGTATGGTGGTTCATTCCTATAATCCCAGCACTTTGGGAGGAAAGGTGGTGGGAAGACTGCTTGAGGTCAAGTGTTTGAGACCAGTCTGGGCAACATAGTGATATTCTGTCTCAAAAAAAAAAAAAGAAGAAAGAAAGAAAGATCAGCTGTGCATGGTGGTGCATGCCTATAGTCCTAACTAAACAGGGGGCTAAGCCAGGAGGATCACTGGAGCCCAGGAGTTCGAGGCTGCAGTGAGCTATGATCAGGCCACTGTACCCAGGCCTGAGTACTAAGTACAGTGTACTTCAGCTTGACGGAGCAAGCACTTGTCTCAGAAAAAAAAAAAAAAATCAGCCACTATTCATTGAGTACTTACTACATGCCAGTCACTATGCCAACTGTTTTGCATACCCTTAACATTTTATCCTCACAACCACCTCATGGTAACAGGTCAGGTCCTGCTGTTATCCCCCCCTTATCAATGAAAAAATGAGGCCTAAAGAGATGAGTTACTTGTTGAAGATCACATTGCTTATAAGCAAAGGTGGCAGGATTTGAACTCAGGTCTTTTTGACTCTAAAACCTATGCTTTTGGCCACCATGCTATATTTATCCATCACTAAAACAACTGCGCAAGTTAAGAAAATTTAAGGTTGGCCAATGACTAAAACACTGAGTGAGAATCATCAACCCCAAGCTGCATTAAGTTACCCCTCATTCTAGTCCTGAAAGTTCCTCATGGATCCCAAGGGCTAGATTTCAATACCAACCAGAGGCTTAGAATCCCAGTTCTACAGAATTTCACTGGGGTCACACCCTCCTACACAAACGTGTGTGCATACACATTTCTTTTTAATTATTTATCACAGAGAGTAACTTGGGGCACCTTCCCTACCCATGCTAAGTGCCCAACAGCCTCTACTCACTTCCATGCTGGACTTGGAATCTCCCATCACAGGCAGCAGCAGTGTTAGAACATCTTCTCGGTTTGAGCCAGCATAGGCCAAGCCTAGCCTGCAAAACCCATGGAGAGGCGGTCCCCAACACATACCCAAGGACAAGACAAAAACAAAAAGAGGACTGGTTATTCATCATTTCAACAAACATTCACCAAGAGTCGAATACTTAACAGACACAGTAGTAGTCCTTGTCAATATAAAAGCGAAAGGGCCCAGTTCCTGTTCTTCAGAGTTTACAAACTTGAGTGCTACCAGACAAAAAAGCAAGAAACCTTACCCAAAGATGGAACCAAGTCTCATGGTGTTGCTGTTGTGGAGAACATAGTCTGAAAGCAGTGCCAAAGCAGGGTCACACTCATTCCGGACCCCAGAGTTCACGATGCCACAGGCAAGTAGAGCTCCTGACTATAAAGAGCAAATAGATTTTTCACTCAAGCTATCCTACCTTCCTCGCCACAAAGGATGCAAAGTGGGCCTCGTTACAGCACCCGCCTTAACTGGATTTAAAAACTGGATACACCTTATTAGTGAAAGGAAGGCACTGCTGGGCACTAGAACATGGAAAGGGGAAATCCACATAAGTGGACTATGCCCAGACTGACCTTGATGTAGTCCTCAGAGGAGTATAGGTACTTGTCAATCTGGGTGAGGCCACCATCCACATCCCACAGCAAAATCATGCCAAGTGATGCAGCTGCACTCAACATTCCTAAACCAAGGAAGAATCTGTCAGTCTTAAAATGGCCCTACCCTGAAGAAACTGTTATAAAAGCCACTCCAAGGAAATTGCACTGTGGATCCCTTGTCAGATAAAATATGACTCTAGGAGGACAACAAGAGTGACCAAAGCAACACAAAAGATGAAGTAAGAACAGAATTATACCATGGTCCTTGTTCTTGTAAAGCCATTTGTTGCCATCATCAGTCAGCAGCTTGTCCTGGCCAAAAGCCGCGTTCACAAAGCCATTCACAAAAGAGGAGGCCAGGTTCATGCGGGCAGAGTCCACCTGAGAGCCACTACCCCCAAACCCTGCACAGAAGGGAAAAGAAAAGTAAGGAAAGAAGGTTTAGAGTAGGACAAGAAAGGAACAAAGTATGGCAGGCAGTCTCTGGTTCCCTTAAGACTTTCTATCTATGCCCCCAAGCAGTGACCTGGAGAAAAGGTTCATGAGAATTCTGAGCTCTATAGGTTAAGCATGTTGGCCAAGCCATCACTCCCAATACAAGGGGCATAACTAACTACCCTCCAATCCTCACTTGTGTGGAGAGAGCTACTCACTGTTGTTCTCTAGGTGGGTTTTATAGATGTCATCTGGCACCTTGGGCTCCATGATGTCCAGCTGAAGAGAAGTCAGAGGGTCACAACTGTTCCCCCATTACTCCCCCAGATGTCCCTTGGGCTATCCCACCGAATGGCAATTCTAACCAAGGAGAGTCTAATCAGAGGTATACCCAGGGAGGAGAAATGGCAGGTAGAATTACAACCAAAAAGCTTTGATGAAAAAAATGGAAAAAGTCTCACCTCCCGAGCTAAGGCCAAGAAGTTGCTATTGAGCTGCACATTGGACATGATCTCTGTTAGGTCCTCATACTCCTCTACATCTTCACTCAGCTCCAGGAACACGCCATGCCGGCCTAGCATGAATGCCATCTGTTTCTGCACTACCCTGTGGGAGAGCGCCAGCACACCTGTTCACCACTGTCCACTAAGCACACAGGAAAGCCCCTCAAACCCTAATCAGAAACAAGTCCCGGCTGGGTGCGGTGGCTCACGCCTATAATCCTAGCACTCTGGGAGGCTGAGGCCGGCGGATTGCTCAAGGTCAGGAGTTCGAAACCAGCCTGAGCAAGAGTGAGACTCCGTCTCTACTATAAAAATAGAAAGAAATTAATTGGCCAACTAATATATAGAAAACAATTTAGCTGGGCATGGTGGTGCATGCCTGTAGTCCCAGCTACTCGGGAGGCTGAGGCAGAAGAATTGCTTGAGCCCAGGAGTTTGAGGTTGCTGTGAGCCAGGCTGACGCCACGGCACTCACTCTAGCCTGGACAACAAAGCAAGACTCTGTCTCAAAAAAAAAAAAAGAAAGTCCCAACTCTTTAGGTGAATGCTCTACGTATGAGCTTATCTCTCCCTTTGCCAACTTCTTCCCTACATACACATCCTTGCAGGTGGTGAAGATGTCTTCTACCAGCTCCATGTCATTGAGCATCAATGCCAATCTTAGAGCTTCAGGAAAACGGCTAAACTTTCGGAACACACCCAAGGCACAACGCAGCAGGGCAGAGTTTTCAGGCTCAGGCACGTAATTCACACAACTACAAAGGTAAACATAATAAAGAATTCAGAAAGTCCCAGAGTTCCATTGAATTCACTTACTCAAAATAAATAATGAATGCCTAATTATATATCAGGCATTATGCTAGATATTAGGACTACTAAGGAGACACAAAGTCTCTGTCCTCTGGGAGGCAGAGGCGGGTGGATCGTTTGAGCTCAGGAGTTCAAGACCAGCCTGAGCAAAAGTGAGACCAAAACCAGAAAAAATTAGCCGGGCATGGTGGCGCATGCCTATAGTCCCAGCTACTCGGGAGGCTGAGACAGAAGGATCACTTGAGCCCAGGAGTTTGAGGTTGCTGTGAGCTAGGCTGATGCCACGGCACTTTAGCCGGGGAACAGAGTGAGAGTCTGTCTCAAAAACAAATAATAGGCCAGGCACGGTGGCTCATGCCTGTAATCCTAGCACTCTGGGAGGCCGAGATGGGCGGATCGTTTGAGCTCAGGAGTTCGAAACCAGCCTGAGCAAGAGTGAGACCCCCATCTCTACTATAAATAGAAAGAAATTAATTGGCCAACTAATATATATAGAAAAAATTAGCCGGGCATGGTGGTGCCTGCCTGTAGTCCCAGCTACTCGGGAGGCTGAGGCAGAAGGATTGCTTGAGCCCAGGAGTTTGAGGTTGCTGTGAGCTAGGCTGACGCCATGGCACTCACTCTAGCCTGGGCAACAAAGCGAGACTCTGTCTCAAAAAAAAAAACCAAATAATAAAAAATAAAAATACTGGGAGGCCAAGGCGGGTGGATTGCTCGAGGTCAGGAGTTCGAAACCAACCTGAGCAAGAGCAAGACCCCATCTCTACTATAAATAGAAAGAAATCAACTGGCCAACTAATATATATAGAAAAAATTATCTGGGCATGGTGGCGCATGCCTGTAGTCTCAGCTACTTGGGAGGCTAAAGCAGCAGGACTCCTTGAGCCCAGGAGTTTGAGGTTGCTATGAGCTAGGCGGACGCCACGGCACTCACTCTAGCCTGGGCAACAAAGCAAGACTCTGTCTCAAAAACTAAAATAAAATAAAATAAAATAAATAAAAATAAAAATAAAGTCTCTGTCCTCAAGAAACTCACGGTCATCAGCAAATTAACTACAGCCTTATGCTACCCTTGAGCAGATGCCCTGAGAATAGAGAAAGCAAAATTGAGAGAGAAGTGCTAGGAAAGACAGGCCTGCCACCCATCCCTACCATACTCACTCACCTGGTGAGGTAGAGGCAGACCTTTGCATATGCATTCTCATCGATCTCCTTCTCTAGCATGTCCACCTGCTCAATTTCCATGAGCAGGTCACAGGCCTCATGCTCTGCATTGTGAGCCATGTTGTACGGGACAATCTCCTTCACCAGGGTAAGCAGTGGCTCCCGCTGTACCTTTTCTGCATCATCCAGCTCCTGCCACTCCTTAGCCACTTCTCCTGCCAGATGCCTACGGACAGGCCCAGACCATTAAGGGAGTATAGCTTTAGGGGAAACACTTCCCTATGGGCCAAGAAATTCAGTTTTATCTGGAAAATTCAGTACACTGGTACTCCAAGACAGGTAGTACTCTAAGACAGAACTCAGAATTATGCCTCAGAGCGCCCTTCAGATTCCCAAGAAGAAAAGGTCTTACCTGACATACTCATGACCCCATGATGCCAATTCCTCCTGGGAGCCCACTAACCGATACTTGAGGCACTCACGCTCCCCACTCATGGTCATGGCCAAAACAGAGATGATGTCTGCAGCAAAACGCTATAAAGAAACAGTCCTTTGAAGTTAAACCCAATAGTCCAGGGTAAGGTAAGTGTGACATGAAATCAAGACCACTGTTACTGTCCCCCAAATTAACTACTAACTACATACTAGTTTCTGTATTAGAAATTTACATGTTTTCTAAGCTAAGTCTCAGAAAAACCAAGGTTGGTGTTGCTATGCCTCTTTTAAACCAGCTGAAGAGTGATAAACAAGGGGGAAAGTGGAAAAAGATGGAGGCTTTGTATTTTTTCTTTTAAGTTTTTGTAGAGATGAGGGTCTTGCCATGTTGCCCAAGCTAGTCTTGAACTCCTGGCTTCAAGTGATCCTCTCACCTCTGCCTCTCAAAGTGCTGGGATTACAGGTGTGAGTCACTGCATGCCCTGAATTTTATTTTAATTACAATTATAAACCGTTAAAAGGTTTTGAGCAGAAAAGACCCATAATCTAGAAAAATCGCTATGGCTATTAAATGAAAGACAGACTGTGTAGGTGGTCAAGGACAAAAGCAAAAACACCAGTTATGAGGCTGGTGCAACAGTCCTGGTGAGAACTGAAAATTTCCTGGATTATGGATGTACCAACAGTGAGAAATGACTGAATATGGGGTATATTTTTGAAAGAAAAGAAATGAATGTACATGAGATAGAAGAAAACAGAAAAATCAAAGTTAAACATAACTTAAAAGTAAACCACACTAATGAAATCTCAAGGCCCAACAGGAATAACAGAAACAGTGTCTTCTGAAAAATTGACCCTCTTTTCAGCTGTTTAGTGCATATTCTGACCGTGATGAACTCTGTTTGACTGGATCAGGGCTTAGGTCTATCAGGCTTGGTAGTGATTCACCATAAGCCCCATGGTCTAGGTAGAAAGGAATTCCTAAACTATGCTTCCACCAGTGTCTGAAATAGTTTTACCTTATTCTCCCCAGGGGCCATGTTCTCATAGATTTCCTTCAGTTTGCCATAGTGTGGACGCAGAAATTTGAGAGGCTTGGGCACTGAAGTCATGGAAGTTGTAGAAGAACGAATCT
The DNA here is from genome assembly GCA_008750895.1 of Mirza zaza. Taxonomy (NCBI): domain Eukaryota; kingdom Metazoa; phylum Chordata; class Mammalia; order Primates; family Cheirogaleidae; genus Mirza; species Mirza zaza. Next base: position 42,985 of record VSMD01107073.1, read on the forward strand.
GCCTCCGAAGTTCCTCCAGGGCTGGTCGGTACAGGGATGTGTCCTTCTCCTGATCAGGAAATGTTAGGGCTCAGACCCAAAAGAAGGCACAACTCTCCAAATCATAATACAATACAGAAATATTTAACTAACAACTCCTACAGGGAAATAGCTGTGTCTTATTTATCTGTGGTTCCCGAACTCACTGCACACTGCCTGGCACAAAAACAAATGACCCTAGTTAAGAATTAAGAACTCTGCTCCTCCCACAAAACAAAGGTACAAAAGCATACAAATATCCTCCTTTGTATCTCTCCTGCCTCACAACATCATCATAACACTGACTCTAAAATACAGTCCAGCTCACACAGGAATAGTTGCCTCAAAACGTAATAAAACTTACAAGTAGGTAAGATCCAAATATACACCCAATCATGTTAACGTTATGACTCACCCCGAGTCGTTCCACGAGCATCTCCAGTTCATCTTGAAGTTGCTTGTCCTCCTCAGACTGGAAGGTTAGGGGAAGAAGCTCATGAAAAGGAGTCCCAAACACATCCTCCTCCCACTCACCCTGGGGCAGGTGGAGAATAAGCCTGCCTCCTGAGGAGGGGCCAAGTGGACAAGGAAAAAGTGGGAAAGGCACGCCCTGCTGAGAAGGCAGCCCAGGTTATGAGCCAGGTTCGGCTTGGATACCGTTCTAGGAAATAGGGGTGACGATGACCCGCCCGAGCCCACCTCACGAGGCGGTGGTGAGGGTTGGTGGGAACGGCAGAGGTGACAACGCGGAATGGAGAATGAGGGGCAGAGAGGCGGGGTGCCGGGAGTCCCGAGGGTCGCCTCATCGGCCCTCTCCTGGGTGCAGTGGGGCCGCTGGGAGTCGGGCCTGAGGCCTGCGTAGCCGCCGTGACTCAGCCCGCGGCCTCCTCCGCCGGCTCCCGGGGCCGCGCCTCACCAGCTCCTGTTCTTTGTCCTTGTCCCCGGCATCCCGCCGCTCCTTGCCGCTCGGTTTCTCGTCCGTGCCCCCGGGAGCTGTCGCTGGGGGCTGCTGGGGCTGCAGCGGCGCCTTGTCCCGGCCACCCTCCTCCATCGCCGCCACCACTGCCGGTCCACTGCGCGCGCACCCGCCCGCACCGCCCTCATTCCCAGACGGCCTCGCGGGCGTCGTCCGCGGCGCCCCTCCTCCTCCGGAGCCCGCTTGCGACCGGAAACGCCGAGCGAGCCGGGGCGCGCAGTGTGCTACCCAGCCCTCGGACCCCGCCCTCAGAGGCCGGCGGAAACTACAATTCCCAGCCTCCCGCGCGCCATAGGCCCCCCCCCCCCCATCCTCGGCGCAGACCTCCTCAGGAGTCTCCTGAATTCCACAGAACTGTGTAATGTGAGGCTTGGATGGGATGCACTCACTGCTACGGGATATGAACGGGCTGCGAGGTGAGCGGTCGTTTCCATAGTCCATTGGTTTTTCTCATAACAGGGTGAAGAGAACCCACAGTGGCATCCCAGTTGGCTGCGTGGTGCGACAAACGGACAAAATTCTTGAAATCCCTGACGCTTGATTGCTACGTGCATGAAGTCAATATACTACTAATTTCTGTCAAGCCCCACACCACTGTGGAATATTAACCTCATAACGTTTGCCCCCATTTGAAGGAGAGTGCTCTGATACTACCGTGAGGATGCGGTTACCACCTTAAATCCTTTTTGGACCCAGGTGGAATAGAAATCAGTAAATAAATAAAGTCCTATGCTCCATTGCCAAGTTCTGGAGCAAAAGCAGAACAAGACAAAGTGTTTGCCTTCAGTCTGTCTTCTGGTCTTCCTTTCCTTGTAATGACTTAAAAGGAGTGTGACTGACAATTTACGTCATGACTGCTTTTTTTTTTTTTTTGCGTCAGAGTCTCACTCTGTTGCCTAGGCTGGCGTGCCATGGCATCAGCCTAGCTCACAGCAACCTCAAACTCCTGGACTCCAGCAATCATCCAGCCTCAGCCTCCCGAGTAGCTGGGACTACAGGCATGCGCCACCATGCTTGGCTAATTTTTTCTATATATTTTTAGTTGACCAATTAATTTCTTTCTATTTTTAGTAGAGACGGGATCTCGCTCTTGCTCAGGCTGGTTTCGAACTCCTGACCTTGAGCTATCCTCCCATTCGGCCTCCCAGAGTGCTACGATTACAGGAGTGAGCCACTGTGCCTGGCCCAGGTCACAGATTTTGTGTTATATACCAGTACCTTAGAGGAGATGAGGTGATGTTGTGGCATAAAGCACAAGTGACTCCAGATGAAGAGTAAATGAATAGTAATTGCAAATGTTGTACTATGTTTCAACTTTTTGTAAGTTTGAGACATTTTAAAATAAAAAGTTTGGTGAGATAGAACACAAACTTTAGAAACAGATAGATCTGGTGTTTTAAACTAAATTCTACCATTCAGACTTGGGCAAGCTACTTAACCTCTCTCAGCATGGTTTCTGCCTCTGTAAAATGTGAGTCATAAAGTATCTCTAAATTGTTATGAGAATTAAATGAGACAGGCCGGGCGCAGTGGCTCAACCCTGTAATCCTAGCATTCTGGGAGGCCGAGGCGGGCAGTATTGCTCGAGGTCAGGAGTTCGAAACCAGCCTGAGCAAGAGTGAGACCCTGTCTCTACTATAAATAGAAAGAAATTAATTGGCCGACTAACATATATAGAGAGGGAAAAAATTAGCCGGGCACGGTGGCGCATGCCTGTAGTCCCAGCTACTTGGGAGGCTGAGGCAGCAGGATTGCTTGAGCCCAGGAGTTTGAGGTTGCTGTGAGCTAGGCTGACGCTAGGGCACTCACTCTAGCCTGGGCAACAAAGTGAGACTCTGTCTCAAAGAAAAAAAAAAAATTAAATGAGACAATGTATATAAAGTGCCTCGCTAGGTGCCTGGCAACTAGAAAGGAGGCAGTTGTCATTTTATTTTCCAACTACCTCAAATCTGCAGGGATGAATTAAACATTCTTGTCCATTTCTCACCACCACCCCCAAGCACTAAAGCTTCCAAGCCTCTAGCTCAACACACATGTCTGGGAATTACCTTCAAGGCCCCTTGATAACATTAATGTCCTGCCTCAAGATTCATTTCAGCCAAACTACCCTCCCAGGAATGTTCCTGCCTACTACCATTTGGTCAAACTCCCAGCCTTGTGGCCAAACTGCTTTCCAGTCAGGAGCCAAGCCATTACCTGCCCCTTCCTTCCTCCTTCCTTCAAATTACATCCATAAGCCTATCATGCTTGCTCCCCAAACATAGCCTAAGCTATAGAGCTACATTATGTTATGAATGGCTAACTCACCTGAGAACCATTCAACCCAAAGCCATCACCTACATAACACCAGAAGTGCTCCCAGCACCACACAGCATTGCTCTGTTTCCACAGCGTTACTACTGTCTTTATGTGATATCCTTCAAACAGCCACATTGCACTGTGGCCCTTTTTACTGTTAATTCCCGGAACTGACAGCAGATGCTACAATTCTCTTTTTTCATTCTCACTATTACTACTACCCTTCTCTAGACTCTCAGCCTTCATTATGTCCCTTTCATAATGTTCTTTCTTTTTTTTTTTTTTTACATATCAGAATAGGTCATAGTATGTCCATTTCATTTACTTCCATTTGATAATCCTAAATATATCACAATTTCTGAACATGCTTTACTCATTCAAGATGATCAGCCTTTTTACATTGCTATTCCTTCTGTGTGGAATGCTCCTCACTGTTTTCATCTAGTAAATTCTCCTATCCTCTGACCTCCAGCTGAACATTACCTATCCAGGAAGCTTTTCCTATCCTACGTCTAGGTTATTCATTTTTTCCCTATACTCCCACCATGCTTAGCACATACCTCTCCCTCCCTAGGTTCTGAGTTCCTGAAGGACAGGAACTATGCCTAATGCTTGGCTCATGGTAGACCTTGCTAAATGAATGGATGAATGGCTTTGCGTTAATCTTTAGGTCATGTTTGGGTATGTTTATTTATTCATTTTTGAGACAGAGTCTCACTTTGTTGTCCAGGCTAGAGTGAGTGCCATGGCATCAGCCTAGCTCACAGCAACCTCAAACTCCTGGGCTTAAGCAATCCTACTGCCTCAGCCTCCCAAGTAGCTGGGACTATAGGCATGTGCCACCATGCCCGGCTAATTTTTTCTACATATATTAGTCGGTCAATTAATTTCTTTTTATTTATAGTAGAGACAGGGTCTTGCTCTTGTTCAAGCTGGTTTTGAACTCCTGACCTTGAGCAATCCGCCCGCCTGAGCCTCCCAGAGTGCTAGGATTACAGGCGTGAGCGTGAGCCACCGAGCCCAGCCATATGTTTAATTTTTGAAAAATTTTCAATTTTGATGTATTTCCTTCACAGAATTTTAACGTTTTAATTTTCATGCATGTCCTCCTTCATAGAATCATCTTTGTATATAATGACAACCCACTGGGGGCTCTCTTTGGAGCCCAGAGCTGGGCATCAGAAAATCATCATGATTCTCCATTTGTGAATCATGATAGGCCTACTGCATTGGTGGTTCAGGGGCAGAATTCTCGCCTGCCACGCAGGAGCCCCGGGCATGATAGGCCCACTGAAACTCTGCTGGTTTTTGTGGCAGACTCTCTTCCAGCCTGGTATTTCCAGAGTCCTACCAAGCGTGAGATCACACTTCTTGGCATATGTCATGTGATTGAGGATAGGATCAGTCAGACTTCCCGATGGGACCGCATGGGGGTGGCCAGCCCTTAAGCAATGATCATTCTCCTGTGTGCACCAAGAGCACCATCCTTTATTGCTCCTTCTGCCCCAACACACCAGAGCGTATCACAGATGAATATTCATCAGCCTGACAAGGCTGCTAAGAGTAAAGTTTACATCTATCACCTGATGTCCGCCTTGCCTTGCCTTGCCTCTGGAACCAAGCACCTGCAGAGTGCTCAACAAACAGGTGCTACCTGGCTTACTTTCAGCACAACGTGTGCTTAAGTTTCCTACAGCTGCCTGGTTGTCACATGTGCCTGGCCCAGGGGAGCTGAGTTGCATGGAAATGCACCTGCTGGTGATGGTCCCACTCGGAAGCATGGTGAAATTGCCCAGAAGGTAGATGTCTATGTTTGAGTCTTAATTCTGCCATGACTTAGAAGACTGACTAATGGTGATTAAGAGCATCTGAGTTCCAAATCTGACTTTAATGCAATCTGTCTTGTCTGACATTGTAAGTTATATAATCTTTTTCCTTAGTTTTCCCACTTATAAAATAGAGACAATGATAGAACCTCCTTATAAATCACTGTGGACATTTAATGATATTTTTTAAAATGCTCAGCCAGGCACGGTGGCTCACACCTGTAATCCTAGCACTCTGGGAGGCCAAGGTGGGCGGATTGCTCAAGGTCAGGAGTTCGAAACCAGCCTGAGCAAGAGTGAGACCCCTGTCTCTACTATAAATAGAAAGAAATTAATTGGCCAACTAATATATATAGAAAAATTAGCCAGGCATGGTGGTGCATGCCTGTAGTCCCAGCTACTCGGGAGGCTGAGGCAGCAGGATTGCTTGGGCCCAGGAGTTTGAGGTTGGTGTGAGGTAGGCTGATGCCACGGCACTCACTCTAGCCTGGGCAACAAAGTGAGACTCTGTCTCAAAAAAAAAAAAATGCTTAGCATATAAGCTTAAGAAAAATAGGAACCCAGTGAATGAAAGCTGGCAATCATCATCATCATCATCATCGTTGTTATGACACTTTGACCTTTTTGCAATATGAAGTCTTTTTTTTTCTTTGAGACAGAGTCTCACTCTGTTGCCCAGGCTAGAGTGCCATGGCATCAGCCTAGCTCACAGCAACCTCAAACTCCTGGGCTCAAACAATCCTTCTGCCTCAGCCGAGTAATTTTTTTTTTTTTCTATATGTCTTTAGTTGGCCAATTAATTTTAGTATTGTATTTTTAGTAGAGACGGGGTCTCACTCTTGCTCAGGCTGGTTTCAAACTCCTGACCTTGAGTGATCCACCCACCTCGGCCTCCCAGAGTGCTTAGGATTACAGGCGTGAGCTACTGCACCCGGCCTGAAGTCTTAATATACCACATTGGCGAGCTGGTCAGAATCCTAAACTGGCCTCTGAAATTAGGTGTCAGGGGAAGGGCAAGGTTTTATCTTGCCAAACCTCTCTCCTCAAGTCTTTATGCTCTCTGACATTATAAATCTCATCCACTCTGAAATACCCAAACTTCACAAGTCATTTATTAAAATCTGGAATTTGCTAAGCCCATGAATTCTCTTCTTAAAGCATTAAAGCTGAAATGGTCCTGAGAGATTGTCTCATCCAATCCACTTATTTGACAGACTGCTGAGAGTACTGAGATCTGAAGAGGGGAGATGAGCCATGCTTTGTTGTCACACTGCTAGCAGGTACAGAGCTGGAGTCAGACCAGGTCTCCAGATATGATGGCCTTCCTCTTTCCAATACACTTTGCTGTCTATCCTAGAGTTGTACTCTCAGAGGCTTAGGCCATGCTTTCCCTCAGTCAGGGAGTTCAAGAAGACACTTTGCTCCTTCCTGAGTAGTCAGCTATTTCCTTCTCTTGATGAGCAGCCAGCACTTTGAGGTAACATGACAGGGATCCACATAGAGTTCTTTTTTTTGAGACAGAGTCTCACTTTGTTGCCTGGGCTAGAGTGCCGGGGCATCAGCCTAGCTCACAGCAACCTCAAACTCCTGGGCTCAAGCAATCCTTCTGCCTCAGCCTCCCGAGTAGCTGGGACTACAGGCATGTGCCACCATGCCCGGCTCATTTTTTCTATATATTTTTAGTTGGCCAATTAATTTCTTTCTATTTTTTTTAGTAGAAACGGGGTCTCACTCTGTTCACGCTGGTCTCAAACTCCTGACCTTGAGCAATCTGCCCACCTCGGCCTCCCAGAGTGCTAGGTCTTATTCATTTTTGTATCACCAGTGCCTGATACAAATATTTCTGGTAATCAATATACTTTTTAAAAAGTTAAGTCTATGAATGTATAAATGAATAAATGGATGAATGAATAAAGAAACTAGCACAGGTGCCTGGAACACAAGATGTATTCAATAAATGTTCCTTTTCTCTCCCTGACTCTGGAACATAAAAGCTCTATTTGCACTCTCTGTGCCTGGCCCTTGGTAGGGCTTTGATTAGTGAGTGTAGGTGGAATGACTGAGTCTCAGGAGCTCTGAGCCTTTGAGGCCATGAGGAAATGTTTTTCTTTTCATCTACAAGCAGAGGCCAGTGTTCTGAGCTCCATTGAGTGATATGCTACCCTGGGCAGGGCTTCCTTCCACTGCAGGGTAAGAGTCACCCATCTTCTAAGCCAACCCTGGCCTGGTGGTTACCCAGACTCAGTGTCAAGCCCAGCTGCATGCACCAGCGGAGGGGAGCAGCAACTCCCTTCAGCGATAGAACAGCTGGCTATGGGGATATGGCCGCCAGTGAGCAGAGGATTTACTCCGCCCTGCCAGACTCAACCTCATTCCATTCCTCTACCCTGCTTCTTTTTCTTTGTCTTCTCAGGGTTTCAAATCACAATCTCTTATATCTGGTGAGTGAGTAAATGAGTCTCTAGAAGAGGTCCTGGCATATAGTAGTTGCTCAATAAATACTGGTGGAATGGGTGAATGAATAAATGAAAACAGGATTGAAGGAAGAGACAAGCTGACTGATGTGTGTCTATTTATTGGCACAGGGTCCTATAGGGCCAAGTCCACACCCTCCCCTCCCTCCCCACCCTCTTCCCTGTAAAAATAAACTCTGTCCTTCCCTCTCCCTGCTCTATCTGCTTTTCTGTTTGGCCCAGGAAGAATTAGTCATCCCCTAAGACTTGTGCCTTAAGATATAGAAACCAGCACTCCCTATGCATTCACACTTCCCCTCTCGGCCCAGGGAAACAGGGCAGCAGGGAAGCTTTCACAGGCCCTCAGGCTTCCACTAGAAGCTAAGCGCAGGGCACCTGTCGTGAGGGCTGGCAGCAGTACTGGAAACAGCAGCACAAGGACAAGGAGCTAGGGAGTGGGGGTAGCCCCTGAGGGTGGGGCTGGAAGGTAGCACTGAGTGAGCCCTGGGGAGAAGCAGGGAGATACTCCACCCAGGCCTGCAAGGTCCGAGTGGAGCAGGTGCAGCAACCCCATCAGTGAGCTTGGGGCCAGAGGAGGCAGACTCTGTCTTGGGGGAACTGGCACTCCAGCCCAGACCTCTTCCAGGCAGGGTGACACAGAAGGATGTCACAGTGAATGGTGGGGCTCTGCTGCAGGCAGAGGCACAATGTGGTGGTTAAGGAGGGACTAGTACTCATGTCACCTGTGCTGTGGCAGGGCTGGACCCAGCGCAGCTTGCATTTGCTTTCTCCTAACCCAGGGGCAAACAGTTTTTCTGGGAGAACCACCCCACGCTCTGGCAACAGCCAGGCATTCCTCCCCTGACCCAGGTCTACCACACCTCGCACAGCTGCCCTGGGTTCATGGGGGAGCCAACAGGACAGCCGAAGTGCCGCAGGAAGTCACGGGAGTTGGAGAGAGTACCCAGCACGCGGAAGCGGGCAGGGCTGTGGGGGTCGGTCACCAGCCCCTCGTGAGAGCTCTCTGGTGTGCGGACTGAGCACCACACCTGCAGGCCAGGACAGACATGGGGCCATATGGTGTCCAGTGTGGAGCTGGGCCATTGACTCGCCTACAGCAGAGCCATTGTGGGGCACAAACCACCACTGCTCTGGTGCTTCAGTTCAGGGACATTGCAGAGGGCTCAGCCTACATCTCAGCTCCAATCCCTCTGTCAATAGCACCAAAGTGGGTGAACATACCCTCCCTCCCAAATTCCTTGCAGCCTTCCAAAGCTGCCCTGGACGTAGGGACGCCCAGCATGGACACAGCTGAGGGAAAGAGCAGAGCTCTAGAGGCTGCCTGCTGTGATGCAAAGCACCTAGAGGAGACCCTGCCTAAGTCCTTGCCCTGACACTTACTTTATGCCTGGGTGGCCCTGGACAAGCCACTTTGTGTCCCGGAGCTTTAGTGTGCTCCTCCATACCTCCCCCACAGGAATGTGGTGAGGACAAATGCCTGCTCCGTCCCTTTCCCTCAAGCAGGGAAGCCCTGCCCTTTGCCATCTCCTCCCCCAGGTCTCCCCAGGCTGCAGTTGTGGGCCCCTGCCAAGAGGCCCTGGCACAGGCCTTCCCAGCCACCTTCCACACCCCCACTTTGGCCCATTTCCCAGCCCCTTCCCTGCATGCCCCAGACTTGTAATGATGTAGGGGCAGACCCAGGCCTCCCCGCAGGGCAATACCTGGGCAAATCCCACAAAGAAGAGCTGGTGGTTGGTGAGCCCCACAGCCGGCAGCTGCTGCTCCTCCCCGTGCTTTCTCAGCCACTCGTTGTAAGCCTGAGGAGGGGCAGTGGGCAGCAAGTCCACCAGGGGGTGCCCACTTCCACCCAGTGCCCTTCCACCCCAGGCCAGTGGGCCTCAGCCACTGGAGGGCCCACCAGGCCACTCACATTGTAGGCGGCCTTAAGGCCCCCGTTGTCGGCGATGTTCTCCCCCAGCGTCTGTCGGCCGTTGAGCCTCTCCCCGTTCACCTGGTACTGGTTGTACTGCTCCTCCATGCAGGCCGTGTGGTTCCGGAAGGCTGCTAGAGACTCATTCTGCCACCAGGGCCGCAGGTTCCCTTCCTTGTCATACTCTCGCCCTGAGAAGAACTCACCTCTGCACCCCAGCAAGACCAGAGCTCACCCCTTGAGGACAGGAGCATCCCCACCAGCCCTGGTCCACAGACTTCAGCACCCCTGGGGCCTGCCCCCAACACCCCAAGGCCTTGCAGGAGCCACTGGGGATTCTAGGCTGGAAGGGACAATTCCATAGGCCCTACCTTGGTCATCAAAGGCATGTGTCAACTCGTGGCCCATTACCACACCGATCCCACCAAAGTTCAGGGCCCTGGTAGATGAGGAATGCTGAGTGAGGACATGGCAGGGGTACTTCTGAATCCCTCCAGCACCGCTCCCAGCTCACCCACAGGCCTAGACCCCGGCACCCAGCCCCTCCTGCCTCAGACACACTTTGGGTGGTTGCGGGCATAGAAGGGGGCCTGCAGGATGCCAGCAGGGAAGACGATTTCATTCTTAGTGGGAAGGTAGTAGGCATTCACTGTCTGGGGGGTCATGCTCCACCTGGGGAGGAAGAGGAAGAGGCTGAGGCTTCTGGCTCTCCTGATGTCCCTCCCAGTCCAGCAGCCCTGCCCTGGCTCCTACAAGGGCCTTGTACCTCAGGTCTGGGGTCGGTCTTGCCACCCATCCCAGGAAACCTTCCCCCACCTCTCCCGCTGCCTGTCCCAACTGTCTGTGGCCCCCATACTCACTGGTCTCGGCTGGGAGGCTTGCGGAGCTGGTCGGCCATCACTTTAGCAGAGAAGTTGTACAAATTCAACATGTTTTGGAAGAAAGAATCTTCAGAGACTTCATACTATGGGGATGGTAGGAAGTAGAAAGCAAGCAAGAGAATACATTGGAGAAGATAATAGTCCCAGCTTAGCTACAGATCAGTACCTCTCCAAGCCTCAGTTTCCTCACAGGTAAAATGGGAGTAAAATATTTAGTAAATAATAATTGCCAATATTTAAAGAGCACTTACTTGTGTTGTAGGTGCTGTGTGTTTTGCAACCCTCATAGGGTTGTTGTGAGAATAAAATAATAAAAGAAGGCAGAATGTATGTACATGCATCTGCACTGCCTTCTTTTATTTTCACAATGACCCTATCAGGGAGGTACTAGTAGGATCCCCATTTTATAGACAAAGAAACTGAGACCTGGAGAGGTCTTGTCTTTACCCCTAAGGCTACACAGTTAAGGGGAGAAACAGGATTTGACTCAGGCTTGACTCCAAATCTCTGTTTGTTAACACCATATCTCACTTCTGTCTGGCCTGTAGCCTGGCATAGAGCCAACACTTAAGCAATGTTGGTTGCTTCCATCTGTCTCTGAAAGGAACCAACAAACACCTCCTTCCCTCCCAGTGCTTGAGCCCCAGTTACTGAGCCCCGAGAACAGTGCCCCCAACGGAAGCAAAATTCAGTACTAGTGAGCACAGGTACTCACCCCATCATAAACATCATCCAGCTCTTTGGGCTCCAGGATGAAGTCCGGGAAACCAATCATATCATAGATGGCATCTGCCTGTAGAGACCAGGTTAGGGGTTTCCCTCCCCAGGCTCCCAGCAGCAAAACTGTATGCTCCATCCCCACCTCAAGATGGCGCCCCAACCCCAGCCACGGCTCACTTTCTCCTTGGCTGCCTGGCGGGTTTTCTCATCCATCCAAACCAGCTGTCCCAGGGCCTCCTCAAAGGCGCTCCGAATTTCACTGATCATCCCCTCTGCCTGGAGGGCAAGGGCACAAGTCAGCCTCTACCTGCACTTAATGCCTTCCTGTTCCCCCATCCCCTCGCGCCCCCCCCACCGCCCCCGCACCCCATTCCTGTCCCTCCAGGGAAAACGTGGGAATGCCTGGACTCATGAAATAAGACTGAGCATCTGGGGAGGATGAGAAGGAAACACCATTTGTGAAGGTACCGGGATTGTGGATGGCTTTTTTCTAATTAATTAAAAATTTTAATTGACAATAATATAATTAAATTAATATTAGAATTTAATATAGTGCGTTGGTTTGGTTTGGTTTTTGAGATAGGGTCTCACTTTGTCACCCAGGCTGGAGTGCAGCAGTGTCATCATAGCTCAGTGCAACCTCAAACTCCTGGGCTCAAGCAATTCTCCTGCCTCAGCCTCCCCAGTAGTGGGGACTACAAGTGTGCACCATCATGCCCAGCATTGGTTTTTATCTGACTACGAAAGGAGGGCATTAATAGAAAATTTGGAAAATTCAGCAGAGTTTAAGAAAAAATTGGACCATTTATAATCCAATCATTCCTAGATCACCTAACATTTTGATTATCTACTTCTACTGTTTTTTCCATCCAGATATGCATATAAAATACAGAATTATGTTGTATAACATATATATAAAAAAATTTTTTTTTTTTTTGAGACAAAGTCTCACTCTGTTGGCTAGGCTAGAGTGCCATGGATTGCTGTCAGCCTAGCTCACAGCAACCTCAAATTCCTGGGCTCAAGCGATCCTCCTGCCTCAGCCTCCCGAGTAGCTGGGACTACAGGCATGTGCCACCACGCCCAGCTAATTTTTTCTATGTATCTTTAGTTGGCCAACTAATTTGTTTCTATTTTTAGTAGATCCAAGGTCTCACAGAGTGCTAGGATTACAGGTGTGAGCCACCATGCCCAGCCAACATATATAATTTTTGAAGCCCACTTTTTTCTTTTTTTGTTTCAGAAGCAAGCTCCTGAGAGAAACCCACCATTTTTCACTTAAAGTTTCACTTAAAGTTAAAAGGCTGCCTCATAATCCATCCTAACCACAATTTATTTTTTCTTTAACCTATGGGTGTACATTTAAGCTGTTTTCATTTCCCCCTGTTATCAACAACACTGCAATAAACATCTTTATAGATAATACTTTCAGCATAGCCATTATCTCCTAATATATAAATAGTATCTCTTCTATATATATAGCTAACATAAACTCATAACAGAAAAACTGGAAAATACAGAAAACTTTAAAGGATCAAAAAAGGGCCTTCATAATCTCAATGCCCAAAGCAACCACTCTTCATTTGTTTATGATTTCTTTCTAGTTGTTTTTCTATATGTCCACACATATATGAAATTGTATTTATTTGTATTTTGTAAATTGTATTTATTTATTTATTTTTTTTTTTGAGACAGGGTCTCACTCTGTTGCCTAGGATAGAGTGCAGTGGCATCGTCATAGATCACTGCAACCTCAAACTCCTGGGCTCAAGAGATTCTCCTGCCTTAGCCTCCCGAGTAGCTGAGACTGCAGGCACACACTACCATGCCCAGCTTATTTTTCTGTTTTTTGCAGAGATGAGGTCTTGCTCTTGCTCAGGCTGGTCTCTAACTCCTGACCTCAAACAATCCTCCGATGTCAGCCTCCCAAAGTGCTAGGATGGCAGGCATGAGCCATTGTGCCTGGCTAAGTAGTGAATTTTAAATAAAACAAGGGGTAATGGTGGAAGAACCTTGAAGACTCACAATTTCCTTGCTTTGCCGATCAAACGTAGCCTTCACAAAGAGGGAGCCCAAAGCGAAGCCAAGTGCGTCATCCGTGTTGGAGATGCAGGTCTGCCACCTAGGCATGCAGGACTATTGAAGGACAAAGGGTCAGGCTCCCAGAGATGGCTCTGTCCTCCAGTCTGAGGTCTTTTCTCTGTCTTTGGGGTTAGCCTTTCTCAGCTCGGGACAAGAGTCTTGGGTCTGGGGTGCCACCTCTCCCTCAGGGAAAATGAAGGGCAATATCTCAAAGTGTGCCAAATCCAACATCGAAACCTCAGTAGAACATGTGTGCTGCCCACTCTATTCTTAGCACTCTCTTCTTACATTTCTAAAGACCCCATTGGAGTCCAGAAGTTTTTTTTCTCAGATCCACATCTCTTTTGTTTCCTCTTTTTTTATTTTTTTTATTTTTGAGACCCAATCTCACCTTGTTGCCCAGGCTAGAGTGAGTGCCATAGCATCAGCCTAGCTCACAGCAACCTCAAACTCCTGGGCTCAAGCAATCCTGCTGCCTCAGCCTCCAGAGTAGCTGAGACTATAGGCATGCGCCACCATGCCCGGCTAATTTTTTCTACATATATTAGTTGGCCAATTAATTTCTTTCTATTTATAGTAGACACAGGGTCTTGCTCTTGCTCAAGCTGGTTTTGAACTCCTGACCTCCAGCAATCCACCCGCCTCAGCCTCCCAGAGTCCTAGGATTACAGGCGTGAGCCACCGCGCCCAGTCCACATCTCAATGTTATATCCAGTCAGTCCCTCATTCCAGAAACCTGGGAGTCACTCAGCTTCCTCCATCTCACTAGCCCCACACTCAGTCTATCACCAGTGTCTACTAACTCTACTTCTTTCCTTCATTTTTATTTTGTTTTGTTTTGTTTTTTGATACAAGGTCTTGCTCTGATGCCCAGACTGGAGTGCAGTAGCTTGATCACAGCTCACTACAGCCTCCAGCTCCAGGGCTCAAGTGATCCTTCTGCCTCAGCCTCTCAAGTAGTTAGGACTACAGACACATGCCACCACACCCAGCTAATAATTTTTTTTTTTTTAATTTTTTGTAGAGACAAAGTCTCACAATGTTTTCCAGGCTGGTCTCAAACTCTTAGCCTCAAGTGATCCTCCCACCTCAGCCTCCCAAAATGCTGGGATTACAGGTGTGAGCCACTGCACCTGGCCCTAATGTTTTTGTTTACATGTTCACTCCCCCCATTTAATGGGGCACCATGAAACTAAGAACAGCATTTATTTGTCTTCTCCATCCTCATCATCAAAGCTGAGTGAGTACCTGTACATACCATGCACTGGTAGGTGCTTTACTTATATTAACTCAGTTAATCTTCCCGAGGACCCTGCAAGTTATTCCTGTTTTATAGACTAGGGAGTGAAGAGTCAAAGAGGCTGAGTGACATGCCCAAGAGAGTTAGGATTAGAACCCACATTGGCTGATTCCAAGTTTTGTGCTCCATACTATGTACCTGTGCACCACGAGGCACATGGTGCCTGACACATGGAAGGTGTGCAGCATCAGACTGCATAGGACGGTGGAGGCAGCATCAGAGAGCCCACCTTCTTGGTACCGTAGAGGGTCTCCAGCAGCTTCTCTTGCGCAGCCTCAAAGCGTCGGTCCAGGCTGGAGGTTGTCTTCTGCACCAGGTTCCAGATCAGATAATTGTTCAGGACACTGGCATCCAAACCAAAAAATAAGGAAAGGACAGGTGGGGTACCGTTTCCTTCCCAAACAGCCCCTGGGAATACACAGGCAGCAGGAGTTCTGAGAGGTATATGTGGAAACTGTCCCAGAGTCCCTCTTTCACCCTGGGACCACACACCTGGCTGTAGAAGTAAGGTTGGAGCAAGGTACGGGAATAGAGATCACAAATGGGCACCATGAGTCCCTAGCCTAGAAGAAAAAGCCTGCAGACATTCTGATTTGACATTTGGAAGGTCCTCCACCTTATCAAATGTCACTCTCTCTGGCTACACCAGTCCACGATGCCCATTCCCTGCCAGAGACCTCCACAGAGCCCTGTGTCCCACCACCCACACCTTGGACTCCCCCCCCACCTTGGTTCCGTGCGGTTGATGAGCTCTGACACCTGCTGCAAATAATCCGTCCCATACACCACCACAGGCTCAGAGTCACCCAACTCCAACGGTGACAGCAAGAAAGACAGGAACTCAAGCCAGTCCATGGAGGGCGCCAGAGCCTGAGAGCAAAAACATCTCAGGCCTCCCGGCCTGCCCACCTGATTTCCTGCAGACCCCTCCCCCACTGATGTGCTGTAGCCTGGAAACCCTTCCCATTGCCATAGCAACAGCTGCAACAGCTGCTGGTTGCTTGGTGACTCCTTCCTGCAATAAACCCTTTTCCAAGCCCAAGTACCCCTCAATCTGGGAGCCCAGCCACTTATTATACAAGGAGAACCACCATGTGTGATATTCAGCTGGGGTACAGATATCCAGATATTTTCACAACAGTTGATAAAATACCATGCCCCTGACACCCTCCCCCCACATACCTGGCCTCTCCTCCAAACCACCCACCTATCCCCAACTTTTCCATAATCCAAATAACCTAAAGCATTAATGCCTGACACAGTAGGGGCCCTCCAGGAGAAGCTTTCGTTTCTATTCTCATTGTTTTGTGGACATCTCATACAAGTTGTGATAAATTTTTAAAACAATCCCTCTATGCATTCCCAGACAACAAGAAAGGGGCCAAAGGATGGCCCAGTGAGAGGTGGCCTAAAATAGACACCATTTGTCTTTCTAGGATAGCAAAAGTGCAGATGGGAAACTCAGAAAAGCAAGGAAATGAGGAAAGGATTGGCTGCCTCAGGAAGATGACATAAAGGGAAGCTGGATGGTCCGTGCCACAGTTGGCCCCTCAAGTCCCCTGCCTGCCCCACCTGCAGCTCCGAGATGCTCATCTTGTGATAGATCTTCTCCTCGTCGCGCCGCTGGTCCTGGGGCACTGTGATGTTGGCCAGTTGTATCTCCAGCTCCAGCACCTGCTGCATCTGCTCCCGTGTGGAAGTTGGCCGTCCGCCCAGCAGCAACCCCAGCTCCTCCATGTAGTCCAGGTAGGCAGTGAGCACCTGTCAAGGCCCCAAGTAGTCCTCAGAGCCTCCTGCTCGAGGCTGAGAGGATCTGTCTGGCCACCACCACTGTTTACTCTCTCATCTGCTTGTCTTCCTTCCAGAAGCCTTCCTGGATGTCCCAGCTGCATTTCTGACACAGTGCTTGCCACCATCTGCTCTATGTTGTTTATTTATGTACCTGTTTGTCACCTATTTCCCTAAGAGGGAGGTACATTCCAGCAGAGTGCTGTTCCAAGTTTCAGCAGCTCATTCACCATGGTATCCCCAGGGCTGAGAACAGGGCCTAGTGCAGAATAGGTGCTCTGTGAAGACCTGTCCAGTAGATGGACCTGCTTCCCATACTGCTTTGCCTCTCATCTCCTAAAGCCTGTCTAGCTGTCCCTGCCCGCCAGTGACCACGTGCCAGGCCTCATCTTGCTGCTTTCTCCACCCCTCTGTGGTCTCCAAGGGAGAAAAAAGCATGGAAAGGAACCATTTAGTGACCACATATGTATACATGTATCAGACTCTCTGTTGGAAGCTTTACATGCAATGTCTTCCACACCTCACAGCAACTCCATAAAGCCGATATGAGTCCCATTTTACACATCAGGGAACAAGCCTGGAAAGGTGACGGGGCTTTACTCCTATCACAAACTAGCAGACGGCAGAGGGAGAATGTGGCCCAGGCCTGATGACCCCAGGGCCGTGGACAAACTCATGTGGCCTCACCCTGCTGGCACTCGGGCTCCATGAGGCAGGGGCTGTGTTTGCTTATTCACCACTGCAGTCTCAGGCTTGAGCACACTGGCTGCCACATATTACATGCTCAATAACTATTTGTTGAATAAAGGGATGAAAATCTGCAAGGAGCCCCTCGGCACTGACTCCCATGGATCCTCCTCCCAGAAGCCACTCCTGCTCCTAACCTGAGGCCCCACCCTGGGCTCCCCTAATCACCAAAGGCCATCTCCTCTTAAACTTTACTGACAAGTGTTTAGATTCCTTAATATCCATTCTCTGTACCTCAACATTTCTCCGGTGTGAGAGGAAGAAGTTTAAGTGCCAATCTCAGTCATCCCTGCTCCTAAAGGGCTTGGTTAGTGTTACCAGTAATTTCACCTTACCCCTTTCTCTCCCTACCTCCTTTCCTTCAGTTTAAGGCTTACTTTTGAGACTCTCCTGAACCCTGCTTTACTCCTAGTTTTTATCCTGTCTCACTACAGCTTCCCCTAGATCCCAGCACAGGAGGCTTCCTGGCCAAGGCAACCAGTGACATGCTGACAACCAAACCCAAGGCTTTCCTTCCACCCTTTCCAAAGTGTTGGATGATGTGGTTCTCTCCTGCATTGTCAAAATTATCTCTTCCTCTAACTCAGGTGACATCAAATCACACATCTGTCCATACCACTTGTTTTATTTTATTTTATTTTTTGCTTTAAGAGACAGGGTCTCACTCTGCTGCCCAGGCTGGAGTGCAGTGGCACAATCATAGCTCTCTGTAGTCTTAAATTCCTGGACTTGGCCGGGCGCGGTGGCTCACGCCTGTAATCCTAGCTCTCTGGGAGGCCGAGGTGGGCGGATCGTTTGAGCTCAGGAGTTCGAGACCAGCCTGAGCAAGAGCGAGACCCCATCTCTACTATAAACAGAAAGAAATTAATTGGCCAACTAAAATATATATAGAAAAAAAAAATTAGCCGGGCATGGTGGCACATGCCTGTAGTCCCAGCTACTTGGGAGGCTGAGGCAGCAGGATTGCTTGAGCCCAGGAGTTTGAGGTTGCTGTGAGCTAGGCTGACGCCACGGCACTCACTCTAGCCTGGGCAATAAAGTGAAGCTGTGTCTCAAAAAAAAAAAAAAAAAATTCCTGGACTCAAGCAATCCTCTTGCCTCAGCCTCCCAAGTAGCTGGGACTACAGACATATGCCACTACACCCAGCTAATTTTTCTTATTTTTTTTAAGAGATGGGGTCTCACTACATTGCCCAGGCTGGTCTCAAACTTCTGGCCCCAAGTGATCCTCTCACCTCAGCCTCCCAAAGTGCTGGGACTACAGGTGTGAGCCACCATACCCAACTCTTCATACCATTTTTGAGTTTTCCTTTCCATTTCTTTTGGGATTAATCCTAAATTTTCCCCATAATGCTCATGCATAATATGAGTTTACATACTTATTCGGAAGGAGTTGGCCCACTTTCCCCTCCTGCTTCCCTCTCCTGTTGAGTATGGTCAATGGGCCATACTCTTTCCCACCTCAGAGCCTTTGCATAAGCTGTTCCCTTCGCAGAACACTCTTCCTTCACTGCAGTCTACCCTCACCCTAGGACCAGGCTGGTTCCCAGTAATACTCACTCTTAGAATCCTATGCTTCTCCTTTCTAACAGTCTAGACAACTGCAAACAGGACAGTCATGTAACAAGCTGTTTCATGTCTTTTCTCCCACTTAGAAAACAGTGACAATGCCTTGTTCACCATGTGCCTAGAGGAGGGTCTGGCTGAGGAATGCTCAGTAAATATTTGCGAATGAGTGACAGAAGGACAAATGACTCTCCTGGTTGTCCTACTCCATAGCAATCTCCTTTGCTGATTCTTTCTCCTACTGTCTTTAAAATTCAAGATTCCCCTTCCTTCCTTTCTCTATTCTCCTCCTTTCTATCACCCCTCCTAAGCCTTGGCTTGGGTTTCTAAGGCCTCTGGCTCCCTTCAGGCTTGTCCTCTCTCTGGGACTCCACATGACTTTCACAGCTATCTGCTGGCCTCTCCATTTAGAAGGTTCCCAGGTCCCACAAACTCAGTCTAAAATGAGCACCTCCCACACCCTGAGTGTCTGCCACATGCAGGAGCATAAGCTTACACCCCCACTCCACACCAAACACCATATGCGGTAGATGCTATGATCCCCTTTTACAGGTGAGAAAACAGCCTAAAAGAGATTAATCAACTTGCGCCAAGCAGCAGAGCTAAGATTGGAATCCAGGCCTGACTCCAAGTCTCTCCTTTTCCTGTGACATCACACTGCTCTTCTCCAATGTATCCTAAGCTGGTTCTTCCTGCAGACACCCCTGAACCCCTAAGGACCCCTCCATTCCACCATCGCTCAGACTTACAGCCTCAATCATCTTTACCTCTTCCCTCTTCTACCATCCAACAAGTCTCTTGCATCTTCCCCTCCTAACATTCCCTCTGCCACACCTCCACTGGAGCCTTTACAACTCAGAGCCTGGAGTACTACAGAGATGGTTAACTCATCTCCAGGCTCTTTCTCGCATCTACTTCTCACATCCCAGCCAACTGGCTTCCCAAAGCACTGTGCACTGGATCACTGCCTCCCTGCTCTGGAGTACGCGATGGTTCTCTGAGAGCTGCAGAATAAACTCTGTAGTGTGGTATTCAGTGTTCCCTCCATAGCTAGTCCCTGCCCATGCTCCAGACACCCATCTGTTGTGAGCTCCATATTTTGCCACACTGAACCCCTTCCCGTGGTCCAAACACACCTAGCCTTTCCCTCTTCAACACTTTTGTTTAAACTGTTCTCTCCACTCAGCATGACCTCATCCACTCCTACATATGCTACAGGGCCTAGCTCAAATGCAATCTCTTCAGGAAGCCTTCTCTGGCTACCTGAGTTTCTCCTGAATGCCAGGGACCCTATTTTGAGCCTTGTTCTCATACATCTAGGTCCATAAACCCACAAACACCAAAAGCTTACCAGGACAATGGCTCTGAAACTTATATCTCAAAATTCCCCCACTGCATCTGGGACATAGTAGGTACCTATAAAATAAACTTTTCCTGGAAGAATAAGAGAGAAGAAGGAAGGAAGGAAGGAAAGAAGGAAGGAAGGAAGGAAGGAAGGAAGGAAGGAAGGAAGGAAGGAAGGAAGGAAGGAAGGAAGGAAAGAAGGAAGGAAGGAAGGAAGGAAGGACAGTTGGCTCACTAGGCAACAGGATACGCTCACTTTCCCTACTCTGACACTGGGCAAAGGGAAAAGTCAACAGGAATCAACCCACTTCAGCAAGGGATAGGAATTGGGGTTCTGAGGATGCTTCTTACTTTCTCATTGGCAGTTCTGTTTAAGTAGTAATCTCGAGAGGGCAGAAAGAGCCCAGACTGGTCCACCTGCAATGTCAAAGAAAAGAAGTGAGCACCCCCCGCCCTAGGACCCGGACTCCTGTGCAGGGGTTGGGGGCCAGCCCAGCCTGCCTATCACAGGGGAGGGGCATCTGGGCTCAGAAAAACATCCATAGTCCCTCCTCACCCTTCCCCAGCCCAGCACCTGGATAACATTGCTGTTGGAACTCTTAGAGTCAGCACTAATGTAGACAGTGAAGAATGGAGTGGCCCTGTAGGTCCCGGCTACTGCCTTCAGCACCTCCATGAAGTTGTCCTGGTCCCAGGGGCCGGTGATGTTCCAACCACCGATCTGAGTAGAGACCAAAAGTGAAAGCTATAGCACAGGGCCCCCAAAGCTTTCTTGGGCTACATCCTCTCCCGAGACTCCTCCAGCTTCCCCACTTGAAGCCCACCCAGCATTCCCACCTTGTCAATAAGGTCTCGCAGTGGCTGGGCGCCCAGCTCCTCAATGCGCTCTACCTGTAGGCAGGATAGGTAGAAGCGCTGAGTCTTTTGCTCAGCTTCGCTGCTGGAGTTGAAAGTCGTATTTTCTATGGGGTAGAACACAGGGGCCAGGTGGTAATTAGGTTAACTGCTGAGGGGGAGTCCCTGGACATTGCTCGGCTCCTCTCCCTGCTTTTATTTATTTGTTTATTTATTTATTTATTTCTTAGAGATGACGTCTTGTTCTGTCACCCAGGCTGGAGTGCAGTGGCATGATCACAGCTGACTGCAGCCTTGAATTCCTGAGCTCAATCAATCCTCTTGCCTCAACCTCCCAAGTAGCTAGGACCACCATGCCCAGCTAATTTTTTTAAATTATTTTTTGTAGAGAACAGGCCGCACCATATTGGCCAGGCTGCTCTCAAAATCCCACCTCAAGTGATCCTCCCACCTCAGCCCCCCAAAGTGCTGGGATTATAGGAATGAGCCACAGCACCCAGCCTCTCCTTGCCTTATCAATGAGCAGACCTCCTAATGTAGACCCAGAAAGACTGTCTGAAACAGCAAATCATGGCTTCCTCTCCCCTGTCCACAGAGACCCTCAAAGAAATCTGAGCCCTGCAAGGCTTGCTGGTGCCTACCACGCCTCAACCATGCTCCAAACAGTGCAGAGAGGCAGCCTCCATTATACTCAGAGATCAGCTCCCCTCAAATCCATCTCTGCTTCTGAAGAGCCCTCTGTTCTCTGCATCTTTTCCCTCAGGAGTGTTCACAGAATACTTCTTCATTCATGGACATTTATTGAGTACCTACTAACTGCCAGGCCTTGTGCTGGGCAGGTCTCCATGAACAGCCCTACTCACCAAGCAGGTGCTTCAGTATGGCCTGGTTCTGGTCCCAAAGGCTGTTGAAGGTGTTCCAGCGAGAACGTCCATCAGGCAGGGGGTTCCTCTGAATCCAGCCTCCACAGGAGAACTGGTAAAAGTCCTCACAGGGGCTCACCCCTCGGTCCAGAGACTCCAGGATTTTTCCAGCCACTCGAATGCAGGCCTCTGTGAGGCAGGTGCTCTGGGATGGGTCTGTGGCAGGGGACATGGCCAGAGGATAGGAGAATGCCAGTCAGTCTGGGAGACTCAAACTCTTTGGAATGGCCATGATAGCAGGAAGGTTGGGAAGAGAAAGAAAAACCAGAAGTTTTGTGTGGGGAAGGCTGACCTCAACTAGAGGAAATCTTAGAGGCTCTTCAGCCTCCAGAGTCCCAGAACTATGAGGACCGGTGACAAGTGTGGGCCCACCTACCTCCGCGGTGCTGGGCCCCCAGGGCCACGAGGCAGCCCAGAAGCAGTGCGACCAGCAGTAGAGAGACACCTGCCAAGACCAGCTCCAGCTGCGTGTGTGAGCCTAAGAGTTGCCTTGTCCCCTTCTGGAATCCCACCTGGGGAACACGAGGGGACAGAGAGCAATTGGGCTGCAGGGCAGGGATACAAGATCACCAGAGAATGAAGGCACAAGCAGTTTCCAAGCCATGGAGCAAGGCGCTAATGGGTTAACTTTGGGCCCAGGGGCAATGAGGCAGGCCAAGTTGAGCCCTGCGCCTATTTTGTGCAACGTCATGGCTTAGAATCGCCTCACCGTGGTCCTAGCGCAGAGGCCAGAGATGGAGCGAAGGTGGTGGGGGCAGGTAACCCTCCAGAACAGCCCAGAGCTCCTGGGTATGCTAGGCGTCATGGCAGGGCTGGGGCCTGGTGAGAAGGGGGCAACCCCTTTGCCCACCTCCACGGCGTCCGAGGAGGCCCCGCCCTCTACGGGGGTCTCGGGTGCGTCTTCATCACGAAGCGTGGCCCGTTTGTACTGCACCATCTGCCAGACAGTCGGGTGCGCCCACCGCGGTCAGGCAGAGAGAGCTGTTTGCCCACGGCCCTGCCCCACTCTTGCCCCTCAGGCCCCCTCCCGCCTGACCGGCTCTGGGCCTGGGGTCCCTCGGTCACCTCCCCCGACCCCCGACCGGGGTACGCAGCCCCGTGTCTGCGAGCTGGATGCCGCCTGCCCCCTCGCGGCCGACCCCTCCGCCTAGTACCCCTCCACCCGGGTCCTCTCCCCGGGAGCCCCGCGGCCCTACTCACGTTGCCGCCGCTGCTCAGCTCCTGCAGCGCGACGTTCATGGTGGAGTCGGGCCAGACGGTGCCTTAGGGGTCCCGGCCGCTATCCCGCGCGCGGGCCGCGGCCCCGGTCCCCCGCCCGGCCCCGCCACCGCCTGCCATCACAGCCGCCGCGCAGCCCCTCGCTCGGCCGCAGCCCCCGCCCGCCGAGTCCCCCTCCCCCCGCG
Source organism: Mirza zaza (assembly GCA_008750895.1). Lineage (NCBI taxonomy): Eukaryota > Metazoa > Chordata > Mammalia > Primates > Cheirogaleidae > Mirza > Mirza zaza. The sequence continues at coordinate 66,095 of VSMD01107073.1, forward strand.
GCGCCGCCCGGGACTGGGGGGGGGGAGCGGGGGAGAGGGAGGAGCCGCCCGGGGCTCTCCGCCAGCATCGCCTGAAGACCCCTCCACTGCTCCTGGCCAGCAACCCATCTCAGCACCCCCTTGCAAGCCACTCGTAGTTTACTTTCCTTTGACCCAGGCCCAATCCCCCAAATTTCAGGCCCTCCCCATTGCCTTTAAACACTTTAGAGAAATATGCCTCCTGAGGAACATCTTCCCCCAGTAGTCTGCACAGTCGCCATACAGAGCACACACGCAGTTCACTCACACACGGGGTGTCCACAGGGTATCTACACAGAGAGCGCATAGACCCCCAAGTACACAGGCAGGCATGCAGCCCAACACAAAGTCCACACACACACACGAGTTGCTCACAGAATGTACACACATTGCATACTCATGCACAGTGTGTACATACGCAAGGCACCCAGAGCCAGCACACAAAGTACGCTGTCATCCCTCACACGCACAACACACACACCAAGTGCAGGGGCAGCATCCCCTGCACACAACGCACGTCCACACTGCCTCCACTCTTACAAGTTGCTTCAAGACCACATTTTTACTCTCCAAGATAATTGCTGTCATCAGATCATCTCATAAAGGGAGGGTTACAGATGGTGACAAATTGGCAGGGAAAAAAACAGCCATACACAGATATTTAAAGAAAAGACGTGCTAACACTTCTAACTTGGGGAAAGCAAACCATTTTATTTGGGAGATTTACAAGGCAAAAAAAAAAAAAAAAAACACCAAGCAATATTGAACTGAAAGGCAATAGTGTGGCATCCATGCATCTGCCATCTGTCTTCCATATTGTCATTCCTTAATCAGGCCCCGTGTTGTTGCAGTCTGCTGCTCTGAAAAGCGCCTAGTGTTTCTTACAATGGTGGGGAGAGAGACTGTCTCATTTCCTCTTCCCACCCCCACTCCTACTAAGCGAGTATAAGAATTTGACCTGAGAAGACTTGAAATGGTGGCAAATGCATAATCCATTTCTTGACTCTCACTTCAGTTCTCAGACATCTTGCTGCAAAGTGGTTCCAACACACTCAGTTCTTGTGGCTGAGAAAGGGTGGATTATGAATGGATTAGGCTGAGAAGTGTTGGATTGCTTTCCTTGGCATTTTTTCACCCCAGAATTTCATATTCTCAAGCAAGAGACAGTACAGTGTCACAGTTGGGATGGAAGATTCTGGATTCAGACTTAGTTTCCTTGTTGTAAAATTGAAATAAGAATAGTACCTACTTCAAAGGTGGTTGTGAAAATTAAATGAAACAGTATTTGTAAATTGCTTAGGACAGTGGCTGACACATAATGGACACTCAATGTGTTATCTATTATTATCATTATTATTTTACTTTAATTAATATCATTCCCACCCTATAGGTAGAAATGAGAATTGTAAGGGTGGAAGAAGCCTGTTCTATTTCCCAGATGGTAGAGTAGGCAGATGGGTGCTAGGTTAGTCAGAGATTCCCTGAGCAAGGAGCTTTCACATCCAGCCATACTGGAGTCTGCAGCAGCAAGGCCTTGGGAAATCTACCTGAGATAAGTCTCTGGAGTTGTTCATGTTCACCCTGATAACAATGTGGCATCATAGCAGTCACTACTTTCCCCTTTCCCCCCAAGAATGGGGGCAGGGTTGGTCCTGTCACATGGAAAATTCCCTTATGACGTGGTCACGTGGGTACAGTCGAGTGTTGTTTAATGATGGGATACTTTCTGAGAAATCTGTCATAAGGTGATTTTGTCATTGTGCAAACCTCATAGAGTGTAGTTACACAACTAGATGGTATAGCCTACTACCCACGTAGGCTATCTAGTATAGCTTGCTCCTAGGCTACAAACCTATATAGCATGTTACTGTACAGAATACTGTAGGCAGTTGTAACACAGTGGTAAGTATTTGTGTATCTAAACATATCTAAACATAGAAAAGGTACAATAAAAATAAAGTATTATAATCTTATAGGACTACCATCATATATGCAGTCCATCATTGACTGAAAGGTTGTTAGGCAGTGCAGGACTGTATAACCAAAGCTACTATATAAGGACCTCCTGGCAATAGAACCATTAGAAATAGTCCCATGGCTGCTGCAACACCATGCTGGAAATAGCAAGCTTATGCAGCACTTTACTGTGTGCCAGCCACTGTTCCAGGTGTTGTATGAACACTTAGGAAGCCATTCTACCGATGAGGAAGCTGAGGCATAGGAAGGCTAACAGCCACACAGCTAGTAAATGGCAGAGCTGGGATTCAAACCCAGGGAGTCTGTAATCCCAGCACATTGGGAGGCCAAGGAGGGAGGACTGCCCGAGCTCAGGAGTTTGAGGCTATGATGATGCCACTGAACTCCAGACTGAGTGACAGAAAGAAACCCTGTTTCTGAAAAAAAAAAGTATAAAAGTCTGCACACTCTTTGACCAAGAAAGTTTACTTCTGAGAAACTTTTCTAGGAAATAATCATTATCCACAGGATGTTTATATCAATTAGCTTTTGCCATGTAACAAACCATCTCAAACTTAGTAGATTAAAATAACATTTATTATTCTCATATTCTGTGGGTTGATTGGGTGGTTCAGGATGGGCCAGTTTAGCAGGAGCTGGATGGTCTAGGCTTCAGCTGGGTTGCCTGAACTCTGTCTCTACGTAGTCTCTCCTCTTCCAGTAGGCTAGCCCAGCCTTCTTCATATGGTGGTCTCAGGATTCTCAGCAAAAGGCGGGGGGGCAAACCCCAGTATATAAATATTTTTTCAAGCCTCTGCTTGCATCACATTTGCTAATGTCCACATTGGGCAAAGCAAGTCGCATGCAAGCTCAGATTTGGGGATAGGGAAATAGATTCTACTTCTTGATTGGAGGAGGTATAAAATATTGTCCCTTATTTTCCACAACATTTATTCATCACAGTACTACTTATAATACAAAAAAAATTGGGAAATTCAACGTCCAAGAGGACTTGCTGAATAAATCAAACATCCATACAAAGGGTATTAAGCCACATTTACAAATGATAGAAAAGAGAGTTAATGCTATAGGAAATGTCCTCCATATAGAGTTAAGTAGGGGAGGAAAAGGATTATAAAATCTCATTTTTGTGAAGCAAAAAAGTATAAAAGCACAGGTTTAAAAAGATTGGAAGGACATGCAACAAAATGTTAGTACAAATATAGCTACTGATGACATTACTTTCAATTTTTTCTTTACGTTTTTCTTTACAATAATAGCTAACATTTATGTCTATAGTCCAACGTTTACCTAAGCACTTTACATATGTTAACTTATTTAATCCTTGCAATGACCTATTAAGATAGATTCTACCAATATCATTGTCCCTGTTTTACAGATGAGGAGACTTGGGAAATCTTAATAACTTTCCCCAAAGTCACACATCAGATAGAAAATAGAGAAAATAGATTTGAATCTAAACTCCATGCTCTTAACCACTACACTACTGTTCTTTCACAGTCACTCTAGGGCTAGAGTGTATGTTTGGTATAAGTGGACTATATCATTGGTTTTAAACCTCTCAAAAATTATTGAAGCCTTTTTATTGCTAATATATAGAATAAAAGATGAAATTCATTCTTCTGGGATCCCAATACCATCCTCAGAGGTAATTATTATTAATTTGGGTGTGGTGGCACATGCCTGTAATCCCAGCTACTCAGGAGGCCGAGGCTGGAGGATAACTTGAGCCCAGGAGTATGAATCTAGCCTGGGCAACATAGTGAGACCCTGCCTCTAAAAGAATTTTTTTTTAGAAAAGAGATAATTATTATTAGCAGTTTGGTATGTATCCTTTTAGATATTTTATGTGTATTTATATGCCTAATCACACTATACATCTGTATTTATGTGTATATAGGTGTGTATACTTAATGTGTATGTGCACTTTTCCCACATATATGAAATTGTACTCTAAACTTGTTATTTGGTGACATTTTGACAGGCCTTGGAGATCTTACTATGTCTGTTCACACAGACCTTCTTCATTTCTTTTTTTTGGTAATTTATCAGCTTCTTTTAAATAAAACGAATCCTGGCTGGGGGCGGTGGCTCACGCCTATAATCCTAGCACTCTGGGAGGCCAAAGTGGGTGTATCACTCAAGGTCAGGAGTCCAAGATCAGCCTGAGCAAGATGAGACCCTTTCTCTACTAAAAATAGAAAGAAATTAGCTGAACAACTAAAAATATATAGAAAAAATTAGCCGGGCATGGTGGCACATGCTTGTAGTCCCAGCTACTTGGGAGGCTGAGGCAGGAGGATTGCTTGAGCCCAGGAGTTTGAGGTTGCTGTGAGCTAGGCTGATGCCACGGCAGTCTAGCCCAGGCAAGAGAGTGACACTGTGTCTCAAAAAATTAAAAAATAAAATGAGTCCTACAAACACTCTCATGGTATTGGCTTCCTTCAAGTGGATGGGATAGGAGCAAAGGAACTCCAGAGAGAGTTTAAGGAAGCACAACCATGGTCATAAGAGATGATAGTAAAAAGATTACCCAAAATATTTTTAACCGCTTGTATTTGTTTTCCAAGGCTGCTATAACAAACTGGGTAGCTTAAAACAACAGAAACTTATTCTCACAGTTCTGGACGCCAGAAGTCCAAAAACAAGGCATCAGCCGGGCCATGCTCCCTCAGAAGGCTCTGGGGAAGAATCTTTCCCTGCCTCTTCCAGCTTCCCATGGTTCTCAGCAATCCCAACTGCCTCCCAGCAGTTCCTTGGCTTGTAACTCCATCCCACCCATCTCGGCCTCTTTCATGAGGTCTTCTTCCTTATGTGTATGTGTCTATCCTCTTTGTATAAAGATATCAGTGATTGGATTTAGGGCCCACCCTAATCCAATATGATTTCATCTTCATTTAGCTAATTATGTCTGCAAAAACCCTATTTCCAAATAAGGGCATATTCTGAGGTTACAGGTGGACATGAATTGGGGTGGTGGATCCCTATTCAACCTTCTATTCAGGTCTACAGTTTCCATTTGAATAAAAGTGTCATTGTCAAAAGGCATATTATTCTGTTAGAATATATGAAGCAAACACACTATTGAGAAATTCAATGCATCGTCACACAACTCCATACAAACTTTGTTTCATTTTAGCTGTAAAAACGAATTTTCCCGCTCATGGGCAGGATGCAGAACATGAGAATTTTAAGTAGAGAATCAGAATTTAAAGACATCACCTCACATTTTTACAACATAGCTGAAACTTATATATTGCAAAATCTCTATAATTTTGCACTTGGGTCTTTTGCTTTAACCATGATCCAACATACACAGCAAAGATAGGAATAAGATTATTTAAGAAGGTGCTAACCAAATTAATTCCAGGTTAAATTTTTATTCCTCCAATCTCCCTCACTCTGGAAGGTAAAAAGAGAATTGTTTCAATTCTTCACACAGTCTCATCCTTGACAAGAACCCTCATGGGTCCCTTTTTTAGCACTTTAAGTGAGGAGCACCTTATTACCTCCTGTGACAACCCACTTCACCTCAGGACAATTTCATTTCAACTACAAATCTGCCCTTAATAAGTAGGTTTGATCATCTCTATGCTTCAGCACAGAAAATGGGGCTCAGAGAGGTATGAAAATTATACAAACACATGGGGGAAAAGACTGGAAGGATATATATATCAAAAGTTTTGTGTGATTTTTCTTATTTTCTTAAAATGTTACAAGTGCAAATGAATGAATTTTTAAAAGCCAAAGTGGCAGAGTCAGGATTGGAACCCATTGCCAGACAACCTGTAGTGGGGATGGGATTTTCTAGACTCCCCCCTAGTGACCCTGAGCTCCCCCCTCTACAGTCCTTCCAGTGTCATGGCTCCTCTCACTCCAGCTGAGCCTCCACCTCCAGCTGCAGCCTTCCTCCAAGAGACTGGGACAGAGTAGAGGAGGGCTTGGCAGGATTGTCCCCCAGGCCTGGGGCTTTGAGTGAGGCTAGCACTGAGGTACCCTTTTGCACCACCTCCCGATCCGGTTCCCTGAGGGCAGCCACCTTGCAGTAGCCTCTGTGTCTCTGGGACTAACACTTGATGAGGAAGTGTTGGAGGAAGGAAACGCAACACGGGGCAGCCTCACTAGCTATGTGATTTGGCCAGAGTGAGGTAGGAAGCGCCTCCGCCAGGAATGTGAACGTACAGAGAAGTTGCGGGTGATTATTACCCTTATCAGCGCTGCTGTCACTGTCGCCGAATGTGAGACACTCCCCTCCCCCCACCAGACCAGCGATTGCGCCAGAGCTCCTGCGCGTTAGCAAGCAGGTGACGCCGCAGCTGATGGCCAGCCAGGGCGTGGGTGGCGGGTGAGGGGCGGAGGTAAGGGGGATAAGAGGGCGCGTTCCCATCCGGGGGGCGAGAACTCTCCCGTGGTCCCCAGCAACACGGGCAGGGGGCGCCCTCTGTCCCTCCCGCACTCCCTTGGGACGCACACTGGCGCGCGCCGCGTCCTTAGGTGCTCCGGGCTTCCCCGTGTCAACCGCAGCCAGAGCGCCCCCCGCGACGCCGCCATTCATTCCTCCTCCTACACCACAGGCGCAGCGCGGGCCTTCAGGGGCGGAGAACCGCGGGCGCCGCGGGCGCTTTGAGTCGGGATTTCGGTGCCAGCTGCCGGGCTGGGGGTGAGGGTGTCCGCCCCGGTGCGCGCTGCATCCGCCCAGTTACTAAGGAGAGACTGAAATGCACAGATTCGGGAGACGGAGCCACGGGGGCAGGCACTCAGATACAGGGACCAAGCATGGGGACAGATACGGAAAGGCAAAGACAGTTAAGGGGCAGATGTGGACAAAGACCGTAACACAGCGAAAGAGATATGGGGGCACAGACAGAGGACACAGACAGACACACAGAGATAGACGGGTATGTAGATAGGCAGAGACAGAAATACAGAAGGGCAGAGACGCGCAGACACTGAAGAACTACGTAAAGACCCACGGGCAAATAGGATACAAGAGCGCGCCACCTGCGAGGGCACCATCCACTGGCCTGAGCTCTTTTCGGAGTCCTGCCGGTTCGTGCCTTTCCCTTCTCACCTGGAACCTGCCCCTCCCCCTGCCTCATTTCCCACGCCTCCTCCCTTTCCATTGCCTGCTGTCCCCTTCCGGCCCAGACTCGCCCCTCCAGCTTTCTGTCCACCTCCCCACAACCCCGCTGCCAGTCCCCCTTACTCGCCTCTCCTAGCCTGGGTGTCGGAGTCCGGCAGGTACCAGGCTGGATCCCGCCCCACCTCCAACCCCGCCTATCCCCGCCACGTCCCGCCCGCGTTGGCCAATACAGTTCCCTAAGGCCCATGTGCCGTCCATTCCCCGCCACCGTGCGGGAACCTCCCACTTCTGCTGCCTCCTCTCCCTGGCTAGCTGGGCGCGCTGCTGACCCCCCCGGTCCCGCCTCTTTTCCGTGGCCTGTGCCCGCCCCGCCTCCCCCGCGCCCCGCCCGCGGTGCTCTGCCGCAGTCGGGCGCTCATCGTCATTCCGCTCTCACCGCCGCCGCCGCCCCCGCCCCCGCCCCCGCCCCCAGCCCCCGCCCGGTTCCCGCCACCGCCGCCGCCGCCGCCTGCCCAGCGGCCCGGGAGGCGGAGGCGCGGGGGAGGAGGCCCCGCTTGGCTCCGCAGCCCCGGATGCTGCATGACTTCATCCTTCCGCCGGCTACCCTGCTGAGCTAGGGCCGGTCCGGCAGCTAGCCCGCCGCCCGCGCCCCGCTGCAGTCCCGCGCCCGCCCCGCGCCCGCCATGTCCGAGATCCTGCCCTACAGCGAGGACAAGATGGGCCGCTTCGGCGCAGACCCCGAGGGCTCCGATCTCTCCTTCAGCTGCCGCCTGCAGGACACCAACTCCTTCTTCGCGGGCAACCAGGCCAAGCGACCCCCTAAGCTGGGCCAGATCGGCCGAGCCAAGCGAGGTACGCGGCCCGGGCCCGGAGTCGCCGCCTGACCCAGAAACCCTTCGCCGGGCGCCCCCCGGCTGCCGTTCCTCGCTGAGTGCCCGCAGCTCTTGCCGCAGACCAGCGCAGCCAGCCGCTCTTCGGCCCGGGCTTGGGGGGGTCCCCGCTGCAGTGTTGTGTCCCCTTCTTCCCCTCTCCCGGGAACACAGTGCCCCGGATTCGATGTTCGCCACCTCTGGAAGCAGAGCCCTGGCACCCAGGCGAGGGGGAGGGGCCGGTAGGGGTATTTGGGGATGCCTGAAGTGGGAACAGGGAGTGCCGGGCCGGTTCTTAGGAATCAAATACTGAGTCGGTGGATGCTACGAAGAACCAGAACCTTCGGGTCGAGAGGGGCGTCCAACTGGAGAGAGGGCATGGAGGCTGGGGGTTCGGTTGTCCTGCTTGTTTGCATGCGGAGGGAGGTTCTGTTGGTACCAAGATTGGAAGAGGGGTTCAAGCGGCAAGAGGCTTAGGTTGGGGAGAGGGCTGGATTAGCTGTATATTCCGTTTGAGCCCCATTTGAGGAGGGGATTCTGTTGAAGTGAGGGCTGAAGAGGGGGAGTCCATGAACTAGAGGTCTGATCAGCTCAGATAGGGGGAGATTCAGGCGGCGGGAGGACCTGCACTGGGGAGAATAGCTGGAGTCTTTGGAAGAGGGGCGTTCCGCCTTAGGGAGGGGAGGGGCCTGTGGGAGAGAGGCTTGGCAGGAGAGTTCAGATGGGGGAAGACACCGTGGCACTGGGTTCCGAGGGGCGTCGCTGGGCCGCGGGCAGTAGCCGCGCGGGGCGCTAGGACTCGGGGCCGATTGTCGCCGACACCCCCCGAGGCCGCGCGGCTAACGCGCTTTCTCCCTGCGCAGTGGTGATCGAGGATGACCGGATAGACGACGTGCTGAAGGGGATGGGGGAGAAGCCGCCGTCCGGAGTGTAGACGCGCCGGCTCGGGCGGCGGGCTCCGGGCCCAGCCTCGCAGCGGCCAGGAGGGCGGGCTGGCGATGCGGCTGCGGGCGCCCCCCGCCCCGGCCCAAGCGCCCGCGGGCGGGGGCTGCAGGGCCGCGCCGCCGCCGCCTCCAGGCACTCCGGAGCTGTCCGCTTCAGCACCACGGCGGCTGCGGTAGCGGCAGCGCGGACCCGCCGGGAGCCCGCCGCCGCCGCGCTCATGCACTTTAGAACCTTGGGCCGCAGCCCCACCCCGCACACCGGAACGGACACAGAGACCCGCGGCCCCCAGCCCCCGGCCCGCCCCCTCCCGCACGGCTCCCCTGCCCCGCCCCCCTCCGGCCAGTCTGGTCTGTGGACCTGGCGACCGCAGGTGTCGGACCGCGCGGCCAGGGATGTTTGGCTGCGCATTTGCATGAGCTTCCACCCACCTGAGCCCAGCCCTCCGGGCGGTTCCTCACCCCCACCCCTGTCTGGCGTGACCCCAGCCTCAGCCTCTTTCTAAGGGACTTCCTCAGCACATTTGTATTTTTATATCCGACTCTTTGTTTACTGGCTCTGCTCATGGTTCTGCCCTCCCCTCAGTCTCGGCCACGCTCTTCTGCGCCTGGCAGATAGGATGGGTGTTGAGGCTGGGGTGGGACAAGCCCCCAGTATGGTTACCAACCACATGGTCAGTCTGCCCAGGCCTGACCCCAGGAGGTTCTCTGGCAGACCATTTCCCCCCAAGGTATCATCACTTTCCAAGGGCCCAGATCTGATTTTACCTTGGACCCCCGCATCTTGCCCCTGGGAATCCACATGGGGACTGCTCTGCACCTTTGGATGACATCTGTGGCCCTGGAGATGTTCTCAACCCAGGGGTGCCCTTTGTAAATGTTCCTCCATCCTCACTGTACCAGGAGCGTGTGAATAAACACAGACCTCCCTGTGTGTGTGTGTGGCGGCTGCTTAGGTCTGCTCAGGAGTCAGGCCAAAAGCCGAGGGGGTCAGGTACTTGGGAATCTTAGGTGCATGGTGCTGGTGGGGGAGGGCTGCCAAGTGAAGACAGGCAGGCCAGCCTGGCCTGGGAACATCAGTACAATGTAGCCTCCTTGGGTACGTGTATAACCCAAGCAGGACAGATCACCAGTGTTGGGACTGCAGCTGGGGTCAGAGGCATAAAGCAATCTAGATTCAAAGTCTGCAGCCTCCTGTGGGTAAATCCAGTTTGGATGAGGATCAGTAACAAGGAGGCCGGCTGGTGTCCAGAGAGGTTGTGCTGAGCCTTCCCCCAGGGGATGAATCACTGGTGGTTCAATGTGGTGGCAGGGGTTAGGGAACCCAGAAGAGATCTAAGGAAACCAAGAAGGAAGCCAGGAACCTGGAATCTAGTTAGATGGGCTGTATTGGTTCATGTGGGTTTACTCCCACCTTCTATCGTAGGCATGAGGTCCCTGGGGAGTGAGCACCTTGGACCCAACCTCAAGCCCTGAGTCAGGAATTCCAACTACATGAGAAGTCCAGGAGAGAATGGCAGTGAGGGCTGGAGGACCATGCTTCTGGCCTCACAGCTGGATGGCACTAAGGAAATCCTCGTGATCTGAATCCTGAAGGAAACAGGGTGAGGTAGGAGGTCTAGGCGATGAAAGGATCTGGGACCCCAGGGCCAACTGGGCCATGCTGAGCTCTCCGCCCTTGTGCATGAGGTAGAGATGGAAGTGGAAACCACTGCTGTAGGTTGCATGCCTCAGGGACCAGCCATAACGAGCCTGGGCATAGTGTCTGGTCCGAAAGTGGGGTGCAGCAGAGGTCATTGAGATGAACCGGCCCCCAGGGACCAGCACTCGGCTCACCTACAAGACAGACAGAGAAGCCATTGGTGAGAAGTCGATCTGCAGGTTCTCAAAGGTCAGTACTGCTCCAGAGGCCCTCTGTCAAACCTCAGGTACTACCCTACATCCAGTAGCTCAGGCTTTCCATGGCAAAGAGTAAGCCACCTTCTCTGCCCCTGGCCATTCCATAGGGATAGAGCTATATTCTAGATAGGTATCCTCATTAGTATAGTGGTGGGTAAAAAAATAAAGAAAAGAAAAAAGGTAAGTAGACAGGCAGGAACATGGGAGTGATGTCAGGTGTGGGGAGCACTTTTTTCCTATCAACTTCTCACCTTCCCAGTCTGCATCACCTGTCTGGAACCTGGCTGCTATCTCATCCCTGTGGCAACCCAGTAGCCAAACATCAGCCTTTGTGCACCTGGCCACTCCAGCCCTCTCTAATGTTGACCCAGCTTAACCCTCCCCTTCCTCAGAGAACCACACTCCTAAGGTGACCCACTACCTGCTCCAAACCATGCTTTCTTCTGGCTTCTTAGTTCTTCCAATCCTCTGAAACCTCAACCCCTCACCACCTCTTGATCTACCCTTCTCTCTTATTGCTCCCTCACCTCACTCAACACCTGGTCCACAGTGTGGACACCTTCAGAAGACACACTCCAGGGATCCTGTTCCCCAGCCAGCAGAGCATCCAGCGTGCCCTTCTCGAGCACCACATCAAAGGAGCCACTGGGGAAGTTCAATGCCCGCACGTCCATGGTCTCCCAGCGCAGCTTGGGCACGTGGGCATAGCGAGCCTGCATGGCAGCCACCACAACTGATGAGTAGTCCACACTGGTCACATCAGGGAAGCCTCCAAGGAACAGCTCATAGCTCAGGGCACTGTTCCCACAACCTGGCGTGAGAAGGGATGAATAGCAAAAGAGCTAGGTTAGCTTTGGTTCTCATCTCCCCTTGATTATCCCTCCACTCGGCCCATTTTCTCTCGGTCCAAACCCTTCAGTACTGAGAAGAGGTGGCATAGTGCAGAAAAGAGCATGAGCGCTGGAATCACACAGACCTGGCCACAAACCCTGGCTCTATCATTCCTAGCTGTATGGACCAGGGTGAGTTGTTTAAATAGTAGGAACTTGTATTTGCTATTCAGAAAAATGAAGACAACAATACCTAGTATACACTAGGACATGATGCACTAAATTTGAGAATTGAAATAGCTGGAGAGCAGCTAATGGACCTCTAAACTTGGGAGTTTAAAGATCTGGATTCTGATATCCCGAGTCACACAGCCATGGAAAATCATTCAACTCTTTGAGCCTAAGTTTCCTCAAACTCAGAATGGGGATAATATTAGCATCATTAGGACCATCATATTATTATTATTAGGATAATATTAGTATTAGGATACTAATTAGTATTAGTACTAAGATAATACTAATATTGTCCTAATCCATAACCCTAACCTCTTAGAGAAACTTGGAAGATATTAACCCTGGGAAGGCTTCATGTTAGGAGTTATTCTCCTACTTTGTTTTCTTTTTGTTGTTGTTGTTTGTTTGTTTTTGTGAGACAGAGTCTCACTTTGCTGCCCAGGCTACAGTGAGTGCCATGGCATCAGCCTAGCTCACAGCAACCTCAAATTCCTGGGCTCAAGCAATCCTCCTGCCTCAGCCTCCCAAGTAGCTGGGACTACAGGCATGCGCCACCATGCCCGGCTAATTTTTTCTATATATATTAGTTGGCCAATTAATTTCTTTCTATTTATAGTAGAGACGGGGTCTCACTCTTGCTCAGGCTGGTTTTGAACTCCTGACCGCGAGCAATCTGCCCGCCTTGGCCTCCCAGAGTGCTAGGATTACAGGCGTGAGCCACTGCGCCTGGTCTCCTACTTTGTTTTCTAAGGCAGTGAAGGGGAAACTAGGTGGGGACACACAGTGGAGCCAATCACTTATAATTTTTTTTTTAATTTGAAACTTTTTTTTTTTGAGACAGAGTCTCTGTTGCCCTGAGTAGAGTGCAGAGGTGTCATCACAACTCACAGCAACCTCAAACTCCTGGGCTCAAGCAATCCTCCTACCTCAGTCTCCTGAGTAGCTGGGACTACAGGTGTGCACCACCATGTCTAGCTAATTTTTCTATTTTTAGTAGAGACGGGGTCTCAATCTTGCTCAGGCTGGTCTCAAACTCCTGAGTTCAAACAATCTTCCTGCCTGGGCCTCCCAGAGTGCTAGGATTGCAGGCATGAGCCACCGCACCCGGCCCCCTTGTAATTCTTAATGTATGTATTAAACACTACATATTGGGCTCTGCTAATGAATAAAAGTTCCTGCCCTCAAGGAGCTCATGCTCCTTTGTTTTTCCAGTAGGAAGAACAAATGTGTAACCAAGCAGTTGCCACATAACACGATGAGTGTTTCAATAGGGCCAGGCTAAGAGAGCACATAGGAATGCCCCAATCCTACTTCAGGTGGGTCAGCCAAGGGTTTCTAGGGAGCTGACAACAAAGCATAGTTTTGAAAAACACAGTTTTGATAACTTCCAACATTCTGGTGAGAAGTGCCAGGAATGCAGTACCAAAGAGGGCAGGGCCAGGTTAGAGAGGGGGTGGAGGTTAGAAGAGTAGATGTGGATCTACAGCCCACTGGACTTCTTCAGAAGATCCAGTGGCCCTCTTCCAGGCCCTCCTGTGGCCAGCCTCAGCCTGAGAACAGGGCTGTGATAGCTCTTGATACCCCCATGCAGGGATCTCCAGCTCCTGGGATTAGGTTGCCTGTAATCCCCATTTGCCTTCCTAAGAGGATCACAGGATCAGTAGTTGTGATAGCTCTAATCTAGCAGGGCTGGGCACCTGGACAGGGCACCCAGAAGCAGCTGGCTGATTCTCAGCTGCCCCTTCCCATGTTCCTTTTCAAGCCCTGGGGCTCAGGGAGAGTACTATCTTGGCTGGGAAGACCCAACACATGCTTCCCCAAGCGCTGGAGCCACAAAAGCTCTGGTAGATACAGCACTTGGGATGGGGGGTAAGAGTGGCTGAACAGGAGACCCTGACTCAGTTCCAGGCTTAAATCCCACTGGGTTCTCTGACTCACAATCCCTTCATTACCCCATACCTAACTTCATGTGCCTGCAGAGCTCTGCCCAACTGTGGATAACCCCAAATTTCCTTCCTTTGTTCCCCTTGGTACAGGAAGGCATTTCCCAAGAGAAGTTTACCAAAGAGAAAGGGAGAACAAAACCTAACCACTGGGTTGGTTATGCTTACAAAGCAGTGATTTCTGATTCTGTTGCCTCAGTAACATGGGGCTAGCAACTAAGGTGGGGCTTCAGAAGGCCACTGCCTTCCAAAGTGGGGCCTTAGGGAAGCAGAGTCTTGAAGAAATGATCCAAATCCAAGAACACACCACATGGGATCCTGGAGCTATGTGGATGCTAACTCAACATCAAGAGACTGAAATGTTAGCCAGAAAGCCAATTCATTCACTTTTAACAGGAAAAATAGCCACCACAGAGACTGGTGTTTAATCCTCTAGTCAGTCCCTTTTCTCTTTATAGGAAATCTAAATTGGAAGCCAAATTATGATTAGAAGATTCCTATGGAGCATGGAGTCAAGCAAGGATAGAGAATCAGAGAAGTATTAGGTCATTAAGTATGAAATGTTTGATTTCGAATCAAAAGTGTAGTTTATATCTCAAACAAGAAGCAGTACAATTAATCAAAGTATGAGCCTAAACTATTGACACAATTTAGCCATCTAACAGCTTATTTATGCCACCAGTGAAGAAGCCTGTAGAGAATTGGATATTTTTCCTTGCAAGAAGTGGTCCAAAGCCTGGAAGAAATGGGAATCAGTTGGTGCAAGGTCTGGTGAATATAGTAGATGACAGAGACTTTCCGAGTCTAGCTGCTATAGTTTGAGCAGCGTTGCTCGTGCCACACATGGTTGAGCATTGTCTTACAAGAGGATTGGCCTGTCCCTATTGACCAATCTCGGCTGCTTTATCAGAAGCATCCTCATCATTTTGTCCAACTGGTTGCAGCAGACATCTGCTGTAATTGATTGACCAGGTTTCATGAAGCTGTAGCGGATACAGCATTGGACCACCAAACAGACACCACTAGCTTTTATGGATGAATATTTAGTTTTAGACTGTGTTTCGGCACTTCATCTTTGTCCAACCACTATACCAAACACTTGCGATTGTCAAAAAGAATATCACATATCACACATAACTTCATCACACATAACAATATGGTGTAGAAATGTTTCGCCTTTATGTCGTGACAGCAAAGAAGGCAAGCTTCGAGACGATTTCTCTTCTGATGCTTATTTAGCTCATGCGGAACCCATCTATCCAGCTTCTTGATCTTGCCAATTTGTTTCAAACAGTCCAATATTGTTAGAATAGTAATGTCAAACCTTGCTGCTAATTCATGCATAGGCTGAGATGGATTCTCTTCCATTATAGCTTTCAGCTCATCATTATCCACCTTGGCCTCAGGTCAGCCACATGGCTCATTTGCAATTTTAAAATCACCAGAACAGAACTTCTCAAACCATCAACATACTGTGTGTTCCTTAGCCACATCCTTCGCAAACAATTCATTGACATTTTGAGCTGTCTGTGCTGCATTGGTTCCATGACAGAACTCACATTAAAAAATAACATGAATTTTAGTAGCATTTTCCTGCTGAAGAAACTGCCCTAACTTGAACCCCTGCCTAGTGTGTGGTTTCAGAATGTAATGAGGACCCCATCTAAGCTCTAGGATGGTACTGGGGGCAACTCAGGGTAGATACAGTGATGTTGTCCCATCCCATTGAGGGAAAGTTAGTTCAGTTGTGAATATCACACACCATCATGAGGTTCTCTGCAGGAAAGCGCCATTCCCCACAGCCCTGGCCAGAGTGGCCTCTCATGAGCAGACAGCTGCTGGCCCCTGCCTCTCAGACCCTGGACAGGCCTTTGCTGGGGACTCACTTCCCTCCTGGGCACTTCTCATTCATGGTCCAGCCTCCTGAGGCACATGGCCTTGAGCTACAGCCCTTCGGCGGGCTGCCCGTTGGTCCTAGAGTGGGGCCCCCAGGAGTGACTAAGGCCCCCTCATTCTCCCCACCCTGAGTTCAGGCCTTTGCCTTTCTCCTGCCCATCTCCCTGTCTTGGCTTGACTGACTGCATGGCTGTCCTCCCGTGCCAGGTGGCTCCTGCTGCCAGTGACCTGGCAGGAGACCTCTCTGGTAATTATAAAACGGTTCAACAAGGAAATTTGGAATGAAGTGGAAGAAGGAAGCAAGCCACATCCCTACTCTGAAGCCCACTTCCTTCCAGCCTCCAGTGGGTTGCTAGGCCATGCTCAGAAAGATGCTCTTGCCACACTCGGCCGTGGGGCCTCAGTCTGTCCCAAGTCTGCTCTTTTCCCCATGTGGTGGTGGATATCTCTGGACAAAAACTTTATTTAAAAACTTAAAATCATGCTTTAATATCTTAGTCCATTCAGTGTCTTATAACAAAATACCATAAACTGTGTGGCTTATAAACAACAGAAATCTATTTGTCATAGTTTTGGAGGTTGGAAGCCCAAGATCAAGATACTGGCATCAATCCCATTCTTGAGGACTCCGCCCCCATGACCTAAGCATCTCCCAAAGGCCCCACCTCCTAATACCACCACCTTAGGTGGAGGGATTCCAACATACGAATTTTGGGGAGACACAAACATTCAGAACATAGCAGGATATTATAGAGCTAAGAATTGCAGAGTGGCTCTGATCAAGCTCAGCATTCCAGGTCAAGGCACGTGTAT
>VSMD01107075.1:0-86981 GCA_008750895.1 Mirza zaza
GATAAAAGGCCATTATTGTGAGAAATGACAACTCAGATATAGCTAAGCTGCTACCAGGAGTTGATGATGCAGAAACAATTTCTTTTGGGCAAGATGGTATTGAATGGGGAGTCTATTTGTGATATTATACTATGTTAATTTCTTTATGAACTCTGTGGGATCACCACTTCATTCAACTGTGGGATGGGATGCCTTTTGATAGATGCCATCATTAAAATCTGTTCTGTAGCTCGTCAAAAGCGGTTGTTTCTGTCACTCTGCTTTCTGGCCATAAAGATCATTAAATAACTTTCTATGCTCCAATTAAAGTAGAGTTTTATAGCTCAGTGGAAAAGCCTCCTTCAGCAATACTAAGTGTTCATTTGCGTAGTGGAAAGTACCTTTTGGGAATTGTACTTTCGAGTTGACCAGACATGTGTTCAAACTCTGTTCCTTATCAGGTGGGTGAATTGGGGGACATTGCTTAACTCATTTTGTAAATTTTGTTTCCTCCTCTTTAAAAGGGAAATGATGGTGAAAATGTTGATGAAAATGAGGATTATTGATGATGATTACAATGATGATCATGACAATGATGATGTCGATGGTGACAGTGACAATGACTATGGTTCTGATGATGATAGCAGTGATGACGATGAAATGGTGATGATGATGATGATATCATCCTTCTCAGGTGCTTGTTGTGAGGGTGAGACATACTTCCTCCATGGGAAGTAACCAGCAAAAAGCCTGGCCCACTAAAAGCACTTCATTAAATTTTAGCCATCCTTAACTTCTCTCTCCAACCTCTACTCCGTTTTCTGGATTTTCTCTTTTTGGGTATATACGTAGGCGTATCAGTTTTAAATTGCTGCTTTAACAAATTATCACACACTTGGTGGCTTAAAACAACATACATTTATTCTCTGTTATAGCTCTGGAGGTCACAGGTCCAAAGCAGTTTCACTGGGCCCAAATTAGTGTGTCTGCAGGGTCGTGCTCCCCGCAGAGCTGTAGGGGAGACTCTGTCCCCAGCATGTCCCAGCTCTACAGCTGCGTTTCTTACAGCACTTGGCTTCTGGACCCTTTTTCCATCCTGAAACAAATTGAGTAAAGTTGCAGGAGACAAAGTCACAATACAAAAGTCAGTTGCATTTCTATACATAAGCAATGGATAATCTGGAAAAAAAATTATCAAAGTAATCTCATTTATAATAGCAGTAAAAAGAATAAAATACTTAGGAATAAACTTGACTAGGGAGGTGAAATACCTGTATACTGAAATCTACAAAACATCGGTGAAAGACATTAAAGAAGGCACAAATAAATAGAAAGACATCCTGTGTTTATGGATCAGAAGACTTAATATGGTTAAAACGTTCACATTACCAGAACGATCTACAGATTCCGTGCAATGTCCACGGCTGTGGTTTGGCTGTGACAGCACAGACTCAGACACCTGTCAAAATCCCAATGACATTATCTACAGAAACAGAAGGATCAATTTTAAGACTCAGATGGAACCACATAGGACACTGAATAGGCAAAACAGTCTCAAGAAAAAAGAACAAAGTTGGATGCATCGCCCTTTCCGATTTCAAAATATACTACAATTTACAGTAATGAGAACAGTGTATTACTTACATAAAGATAGTTATGTAAACTAGTAGAACAGAATAGAAATCCCAGAATAAAAACATGGATATATAGTCATTTGATCTTTGGCAAGAGTGCCAAGAATACACAATGGAGAAAGGATAGTCTTTTCAACAAATGGTATTAGGAAAACCGAATGTCTACATGCAAAAGAATGAAATTGTAGCCTTGTCTTATATCATACACAAAAATAAACTTAAAATGGATTGAAGACATGAATGTAAAACCTGAAACTGTAAAACTCCTGGAAGAAAACATAGGGGGAAAGCTTCATGGGACATTGGTCTTGACAATGATTTCACGGATATGACACCAAAAGCAAAAACAGACAAGTTGGACACATTAAAATGCAAACACTTTATATTGGTAACAGTTCATTACAAAAAAGAGAAAACATGTTCAGCAAAGTCATATCCCAAATAAGTTCCTCATTAATTTTTAACAGGTTATACATGGAATGATCAGAAATTAATTTGCTGCCCTTGGTCCTGCTGGGAGCCCCTGTGAGGCCTTTGGCAGTGCCAGCTGTAGAAGCTGAGGCTGCTTGGGAGTTATCTGTTCTGCATTTTGAGATGCCAAGATTGCCTTGAACTCACCCTCAGGTGTTGCAAGTGGCTGCACAGGTTGCACATGAAGATGTGACGGGGACCTTCACATCTGGAGTTGTGCAGTGTTCAACGCGTGTGGCTGTAAATGGCGGGCTTTTGCGGACGCCCGCCAGACTGTAAACTCAAGAAATGTGTGGCCCATGTCTGCCTTGTGTGCCCAGCACCTACTGTGGTGCCCGGCATGGAGCGGACATTCTCAGGGAAACAAAGGGATGAGCGTGCAGAGAGTCAACACCAGAACCGCTGAGTAACTCCTCACCTGGTGGTGCACACAGCGGCGCTGGCTAGAGCCACCTGGCGGAGATTCTAAAAATTAAAGTTCTGGGCCTGGACTCTATGGACAGAGATTCTGATTTATTTGGCCTGGGTGAGGCCATGGCATTACTAGTCTTTTTGGAAGTCCTCCAGGTGAATCTACTGCCACCATCACTTCCCTGGGAGCGAAGGTTGCCTCCCAGACTAAAACGGAATCAAAGCGGGAGACCTGAGAGGGAGGGTGTCTTCACTGACTGTGCTGGGTGGCAGGTAATTCCTGTGTCACACAGGGCACCGGCCTGGTGTGGGCCTGGAGCAGGTGGACAGAACCCACCAATCAACAAGAGCCCTTCTGAGGCTGGCCCGGGGCTGGCACTGGGCTAGGCTCTCAAGAGCCAGAAGAAAATGAGGTACTGCTGCTGCCCACGAGGATCGCGTCCCCCACCCTGAGGCTTAGTGCCATCCTACAATCAGTTGCCAGTCCGTGACACAGGAACCCAGAGAGGTTGCTGAGCTTTTTAAAGTGAACTTCTCCAACAGGTGGGGAAAATGTTGATTGATCTCCTTATACATCTGTCTCTCATTTTTTTAAACAAACTTGTGATCCTGTGATATATGTCATTTCTGCCGTACAGTGAAATCAAAATCTGCCTTTTACTTTATAATCAGATTTCAAGAAACGTAGTAGTAAACGATTGTTAGTAAAAATTAAAGACAACCAGAATGAATAAAATATCTTCTATAGTCCTAATTCCCTTAATTCCAGAATATTCCTTATAGTTTTTCCTATATATAAGCTTGCTTTCTGATTGAAATAATAATTTTGCCTTCTGCTTAGCATTGTAAATATGTTCTATAGTATTTCATAGTCTTTTCAAATATAATGTTTGATCCCTATTATCCCACTAAACTCATGCTCCACCATAAATTATTTTCTCCTTATGGAGTATTTAGATAATTTCCAGATTTGTAGCATTTTAAATAAGATTGAAAAGAATAACTTAGTGCAGAAAACATCTATGCTTTTTTGAGATTGTAACTCATCATGCATTATAGAAGAAAGAAGCTGGGCTTGGGCATCTCTGACATCACAGAAAGATGTTTGGTCTCTGTCCCCAGTTCCTGGCACCGAGCTCCTAAAACCCTTGCAATTTCCTGAATGAGAAGGGTGGGAGGAGCCTCCTGATCTAAGGGGGTGGCTGGGGGCCCCTAGACAGCTTTACGATGGGGGCTGGTCACCAGAAAGATCACAGCGGGATTAGAGGGTTGAAACTTCCAGCCTCACCCTCTGACCTTTGGGCAGGGGAGAGGGGCTGGAGGTTGAGTCCAATCACCAATGGTCAGTGATGTAATCAATCCTGTCTATGGAATGGAACCACCATAAAACTGCCTAAATGATAGGGTTCATAGGAGAGCTCCTGGGTCCGTGTGCACATTGAGTGCAGCGAGGGTGGCGTGTCCGTCTAGGGAGGGCATGGGAGCTCTGCGTCCCTCCCCCAGCCTTGCCCTGTGCTTCTCTCCCACTTGGCTGTTCCTGAGCTGTGTCCTTTATCATAAACCAGTAATAGTAACTAAAGTGCGTTTCGTGAGCCATTCTTGCAAATTAGCAAACTGGAAGGGGGAAGGTTGTGGGAACCCTGACTTTGTACCCATGTTGGACAGAAGTGTGGGTATCTTGGGGGCCCGATACTTGGGACTGGCATTTGGGGGGATGGAGGCCTGAGGCCTTAAACCCAGGGGGTCTGCACTCACTCTGGGTAGAAGGCAATTGAATTGTAGGAAAGATGGTTACCAGAGAGTTGGAGAGTTGGTTAGTATGAGAATACACCCTGCCCATTTGATGTCAGAAGTGTAAATACAGATAGCTTAGAATCCAACAGATTTGAATTTGAATCATAACTCTGCCACTCTTTGGACACATGGCCTTTGTGTTCTCTAGTACTTTGGTTAATGTCTAGTAGCCTCTGTCCTCATTCTTAAAATAGGTCTAATACCTGCCCCACGAGGTGGTGGTGGTTTTTGAGGATTAAAGGATGCGATGACATTTCAAGTCTCTTAGCTCAATGTCTGGAATGTAGTTAGGTACGGCACAAATGGTAAATGTTAGTGTTATAAAACAGCCCCCCCCCAAAGTGGAAATGCTGGGTGAAATGTTACAACCTTTCTTAGAATCTTGATACCTGTCACCAAGTTCCTTTCTATTAATGAAACATGCATGCACTTTCATTTCAAACGAATGCAAGTATGTTTTGAACACTGGTGATTTGTGACATTTCTTTAAAAGGTTTCAACAAAATTCCATATGTTCCTTCACTAGCTGCATTTCCTCTTTGTGACTTGTCTGCTCATGTATCCTTTAAATTTAATTCAGTAAACAAGTAAGTATCTAGTTGCACCCTTGCTGTGTGCACTAGGTGTTGGAAATGCAAGCATGACTGGGATTCCACACTTTCCTGTTTGGAACATTCAGTCCAGTGGGGGAGAAAGACAAGCACACGCATCACTGTAACTCTGGGTCACACATGCAATAACAAGCATATGTACAATGAAAGAGGGGAGAGTAATGAACTGCTTTTGCCAATTGATCTCTGGATGGCTTTGCAGTTTTTAAAATTGATTTGTGATAGTTCGACTAGTTTAAGTTTCAAACCAATGAGCATTTCTGTTTTGTGTCATAGATGCCCTTGAAGAGCATGAGTCGAAATCCTGATTCCTTTACTCTGTCCACTCTCTTCTCTTCCAAAAGGACATGACATTTTTCTACATAAATATATGAGAACTTTTGGAACCCAAGAAGGTGGAGTTGGCAAAGCCAGAGGGAGAATAGAGACTGCATATAGTAAGCAAGAAGGAAAACCACCTCCGTAGTCTGCATTTGCATGGGATGTTATCGAAGAAACACGTGGAAAATCAAGTGTGAACAGACCGTATTGGTGGGTGGAGGTCTCCATCCAGGTTTTAGGAAAGAGGCTGCGGGGTACATTACCTGCAGATGTTGCCAACAATTCTATACACATGCAGAGAGGCAGATGGAGGCTCACACTGAGGAGAAGGTGCAGGGATTTGGGAAGGCCTTTGTGTCCTTTTCATGGCTTGGCTTGACCCCAGGCTCTGGCCAGCCATCTCTTAAGGATTTTCTCAAGGGGGCTGTGGATCATTGAAGAAGCATTTCCCATGGCCCTTCCGGAGACCCATAGCCTGATCTTTGTAGAAGTTGTTAAAGCTGGGAGCCCCACATTGGGTTTACTTTTTGGATTGGAGACCCCCAATTTCATCCCCAGGCTGCGTTTAGTATTTCTTAAGGTGACATACATCTCCAGCTGACCTCACGGCAATGCACTCCAGTCCTCGCAGAGTTTAGCTGCTCGTCATTTATTAAGGACTGCTGTTTGTAGAATTGAGTTAGGGTCTGTCGTCTATTTGAGATTTGAGGGTAACAGATGTTGGGGTTTTAGGGAAGCCAGTGAGACACCCTGGGTCCCTGCCCATACCTGGACCTGACCAAGAGGGAGACAGAGGGGAGTCACATGGGGATCAAAGTATCATCTTTTTACAGTAAAGTCTCATCTTGGGAACGTGGTGCTGGTGGTGGTGGGGGAGCAATGATCTTGCTGATACTGAACCCAGACCCAGGCCAACCTGTACCCCTGAGTCCTCCCAACCACAGGCAAGGGCTTGCCTCAGTTTACTATGCAAAGAGAGCAGCAGGCATGCTCCCTGCAGCCAGGGAAGAAAAGGGGTGTGCTCCTTTCTTCTCTCAAAGTCATCTCTTAGCTGGGTCACTCACTGGCCAGAGGGAGGGAAGGGCCCGAAGTCCACGGCATGACACTGGAATGCAGGGTTTCTCCCCGGAGACACTGTTGGCACTTGGAGTTGGACAATCCTTTATTGTGCAGGGCTGTCCTGTGCACTGTGGGTATTTGGCAGCATCCCTGGTCTGTACCCATTAGATGCCGCCACCTCCTCCCTGACAATCAGCGGCACCTCAAACACTGCCAAAGTTACCCCCGGCGGTGAATCACTTCTCCAGTGTAAATCTCAGAATTGAAACTGCAAAGGAAACTGTAGCGGCGTCCTCCTCAGTGCCACCAGCTGGCATCCACCACCCTCCTCTGCTCCTCCCCAGCTCCCTGCGGGTCCTCCTCCCCCACTTCCTCCGTGCTCCCTGTGTGTAAGTGTGTCTGCTGTGGATTGTTCTCGAGGGCAGCCGCCCCCTGGCCATGTGCTCCTCCAGTGCCCTCATCACGTCCACACCCTCCCAGCACCTGGCATGCTTGGGCCTCTTTTGTCTATGCAAGAAAGGAATTGGTTTTAGAGAAAGTTTCTAGATATTGGAAGAAAAATACATGTGAAGATTTTCCCATGTTAACCTTCAGTTGTCGCTGCAGTTCCCCCCCCAAGATCATTTTATGTGTTCTTCTGAGCTGCCGGTCACATGACTCTTACCCAGCACGAAAAAGCAGAGGCTCTTACACCGCAGGAAGATAGTGAGTGATCATCCTATGCGTGATGCTAGCTCCAAGCCCAGGACTAGCACAAAGTATCATTAAATAGCGATAATAGTCACATATATTGCTTTCTTCACACTTTGATAATTCCTCTCAAAAAGTGTTTTTTTTTATTTATCATTCTTACGCTTTTATCTTGGACAAAAGCTATAATTTTCCAGTTTTATGATAACTGTAGCTAATTAGGGTGAGTTTAGGGGAAAAAAGTAACTTATTTTACAGAGCAGATTCACTTGAAATTGTCTCAGTAATTGTGTAAGCTATTTTAGGAATTAAAGGTAACATGTAATTAATTACAGGGCCCTTGTTGACATCAGTCAGAAAAGGAACCTCCAAGGAGACAAAGTTAGGAAGTTGTAGAATCAATGTATCTGTTCTAAGGCAGAGAAATACACATTCTTCAAATTTATTTCCTGCTTCCAAATAGGGACATTTGAGCCAAGTCATAAGAGCCAAGTCAACCTTCAAGGTGTTGGTTGTGGCAGCACACCGTTTTCCTCTGAAACATTCCAGTCCCTTCAGTCGTGGGCAGTTCTAATTGCTAGAATGTTCCACCTTACAATGAGGCAGAATCTTCCTCTCTTTAACTTCCTTCTTAAGGAAGACAGGGTCCTAGGGCCATGCAATAGATTTACTCTTCCTGCTCACAGAGGTCATTACAGAGTCTTCAGAATTCTTCTTTCACAGTTGCCCCAAAGTGTTTCTTCTGATCCCTCCACCAACTTTTAGTCCCTCTAATATGGGCTGAACTGTGTCCCCCAAAACTCACATGTTGAAGCCCTAACCCCTTGCACCTCGGGAGGTGACTGTATGTGCAGATAGGGCCTTTAAGAAGTGACTGAAGTACAATGAGGTCATTAGGGTCATTTTTACCTTAATTCCATGTGACTGGTGGCCTTAAAGGATGGTGAAATAAAGACACACACACAGGGAGGACAGTGTGAACATGCATTGAGAACATGCCGTCTACAAGCCAAGGGGAGCAGCTTCAGAAGAAAGCAACCCTGTTGACACCTTGATCTTGGACTTTGAACCTCCAGAACTATGACAAAATGCATTTATGTCATTTATGCCACCCAAGCCTGTGGTATGTCACTATAGCAGCCCTAGCCCACTAACATCCCCTGCACCCCCCATGAGCCATAACATGCCAGTGTTCAGCCTCAATTTTGTCTTCTTTATAACGAGGGTGCCAACAGCACCTGCCCCTGGGGCTGGTAGCGGTTCCTTGAGATAGTGAGCAGTGTCTGCCACAGCATTTAGTGACAGCATTTAGTGACTGTTTCTTCTTGTTAAATAATTCTCATCATCATTCTTATCTTTATGTTATCTGTGCTTAAGTGATTAATGAAAATGTTAAAGAAGACAAATACTGGTCTGATTTCATGTTACTTCACAATTTCTGTAAGGTTGAGTTTGATCCATTCCTAAATATTTCTTCAAAGAACTCACATTGTTGTTTCCATGCATTCCTTATTGACGTTTAGATGTGTTGCCTCTGGTATTCTTCTAGTTTATTGCCCTCATATTTTGGGGAAAGAAGCATTCAAAAAGTATATAAATTATTTTATTTTAAATGCACAGAGTCGATTCAAATATGCAAACATGAAAACAGTTCTTGTGAGTGAGTTGTGCTCATGGATTTACATTCTATGGGCTAAGCATCTTTCTGATGGTGGCAGAATCACTTCATAATATTTTCTGCTGATATCTGTGTTGGGCTTTAGTAATCACTGATGGAGTTGCATGCACTATATTGTTAATATGATACAGTACTGACCCTAAAATATGCTAAGGAAGACACTCCTGACTTAGAATCTGGAGTATTGTGAGTCTGGGTTCTTGCCCCAGCTCCATTCACTCTTGCAGTTTGTGTTGCCTTGGCGACAGTCTTGCCAGCTTGGGTCACCTCTTGTGGAGACAGCCACCACAAGCTGGACAGTGTGCCGGCTTGTGGTCCTGGGGCATCCTTGATAGGCCATATAGGCTTTCTTTCCTGCTTATAATACCATATCAGATTAATTTTGTTTTCACAGATAAGATTTGATTTTTATCGAGCACTGGAAAATGCTATGACTGGTGCTGTCTTCATACTCCCTCTTGGAAATGCGTGATACTGGGTTGGTTTAATTTAAAATGTTCCAGTAATAACTTTCAGATGGTACAACTGAATTTTATTTTCAGAAGTCATCATGAAGGAAATATTTTAGAAGTCTTACTCCTTTACGTTTAAAAATGTGCCTCAGAATTCATTTGCAACAGTCAGCCACCCACCCAACCCCAACCTTCTAGAAAAATATATGCCTCCGGGACATTTCTATAAATGAAGTGTCAAGTCCAAATCAAGTCAAATTTCCAATGTGGGATAATGGACTCTATTTTATGACCTTCTTCTGTGCCCCGGGGGTTCCTGGGCCCATTACACAGCTGGTTGGTGAATATTAGGTTTATCAGGAGAAGGACCCAAGTGGCTGGGGTTTCTGCTCATTGGAGCCCGAGCCACATTTCATAGGTTCTGGGGTTATTAATGGTGTGTCTCTTTGCCTTGAGAATGTTCACACTCCATTCTGTTATGAATACTTAACAGTAAGGAGAATGTGATTCTTCTCTTTTCAGAGAACTTTCTGTGACTCAGCGAATCCATTCTAAATGTGATAGGCAAACTGTCAAAATTAATGAATTCCAGCTGAGATGTGGTCCCTTCAGGGAAAAACCTAGTGCAGTTGTAAATTAGCATTAATGCCACAATGTATTTTGAACATGCTACATTTTCACCATGAATTTGGGCCTAGAGGATGTCTTTAGAGGAAGTCACTCTGAAAATCATGTTTTCTGGTTTGATTGTTTCAATTTTTGATCATAGTTTTAACTCTGGGGAGAAGTATATGAAAGTAGATAACTACAGTTTTCTAGAACATAAAAGAATAAAAAAATAGACAAAGAAAAGGGGTAGAAATGCAATAACCAAAGACATTGGCAGCATTTGTTTTGGATGTTTTTGGGGTGTGACTCTAAGGATATCGTCATCAAGCTTCGATCTATCCAAATAGAAGAGACAATAAAGGTGAACAAGACATAGTTTAAAAGGATTTGCAATGAGCTCCAATAAACACATGGGGTACCTAGCCCAAGCATATCTTATTATGATACTCTTAAATCATTGTCCTATAACAATGTATAGACCTCGGGTGTTTAAGGTTGGGATTTTTACCTCAAAGGAACTGGACACAGAATTGTGCGTGCCATTGCCTTCCTTCTATTCTGAGGAGAGGGTACAGGGCTTTCTTCTCACTTTCAAAGGGGTCTGAGCCCAAACAGAGTCACTGCTCAAATGACAGCCTAGGACCAAATCTGAGCTCTGTTCCTCATGATGGAGTTCAAAGTACATGTGATTTCTCATCTTTAATATAAATAACAGCAATAACAGATGCCTATAATGTGTATTTTTAGGATTAAAATGATGAGGTTTTGTATGTGGCACATTTAGCATAGTACTGGCACATAATACATATTCTATAAATGCTAACTATTCAATAATACCAAAACAAAAGCAATAGTAACAGCTATAATCTAAATTTAAAGTTTGTTTTTTTATGTTGCTGTGATTGTCCTTGGGGTCTTCTTCAAAAATTCTTTGCCAAGGAGGATATCTAGAAGAGTTTTTCCAACATTTTCTTCTAGAATTCTTATGGTTTCATGTCTTAGATTTAAGTCTTTTATCCATCTTGGATTAATTTTTGGTAGTGGTGAGGGATATGGATCCTGTTTCAGTCTTCTACGTATGGCTATCCAATTTTCACAACACCATTTATTGAACAGGGATTGATTTCCCCACTGTGTGTTTTGTCTGCTTTGTCAAAGATCAGTTGGCTGTATGTGAATGGTTCTATATCTGCGTTCTCTGTTCTGTTGCTTTGGTCTATGTCTCTATTTTTGTGCCAGTAATATACTGTTTTGGTTACTATTGCCTTGTAGTATAAAGTCTAGTACAGTGATGCCTCCCAATTTGTTCCTTTTGCTTAAGGTTATTTGGGTATATGGGCTCTTTTCTGGTTCCAAATGAAGTGTGTAATTATTTTTTCTAGATCTGTAAGAAATGACATTGATATTTTGATGGGGATTGCATTGAATCTGTAAGTCCCTTTGGGTAATATAGCTTCTACACAGCCAAGGAAACAGTCAATGAAGCAAATAGACAACCTACAGAATAGGAGAAAATATTCACATGCTATATATCTGATAAAGGGCTAATAACCAGAATCTCCAAAGAACTCAAGCAAGTCAGCAAGAAAAAGAAATCAAACAACCCCATTAAAAAGTGGGCAAAAATATGAACAGAACCTTTTCAAAAGAATATAGACTGATGGCCAATAAACATGAAAAAATGGTCAATGTCACTAATCACCAGAGAAATGCAAATCAAAACCACAATGATATATCACCTAACTCAGCGAGAATGGCTTTTATCAAAAAGTCCTGAAACAAGAGATGCTGATGTGGATGCGGAGAGAAAGGAACACTTACACACTGTTGGTGGGACTGCAAACTAGTACAACCTCTATGGAAGACAGTGTGGAGATTCATCAAAGAACTAAAAGTAGGCCTACCATTTGATCCAGCAATCCCACTATTGGGTATCTACCCAAAGGAAAAAAAGTAATTTTATCAAAAAGGCACTTGCACTAGAATGTTTATTGTAGCACAATTCACACTCACAAAGATGTGGAAGCAACCCAAGTGCCCATCAATTCATGAGTGGATTAATAAAATGTGGTATATGTATACCATGGAGTACTACTCAGCCATAAAACGCGAATTAATATCTTTTGCAACAATCTGGATGGAACTGGAGACCATTCTTTATAGTGATGTATCACAAGAATGGAAAAACAAACACCACATGTACTCACTATTAAATTGGAACTAATCAATTAGTATTCATGAGCACAGATGGAAGTAAAACTCAATAGAAATCAAACAGGTGGGAGGGGGTAGGAAGGGGTGAGTGAAATCATACCTAACAGGTACAGTTAGGTATCTGGGTGATGGGCACACTTATAACTTTGATTCAAGCAATACAAAAGCAATCATGTAACCAAAACATTTGTACTCCTGTAATATTCTGAAACAAAAAAGAAAAATAAATACATTTAAAGTTTGATAATGCAATTGGTGATACTTTCTCAGTAGAAATGATTCAAGCGAATCATGCAAGTAGAGATTTAAACAATGTCATATATAGATGCACCACTATTAAGTGCAAAATGCACTCCCTCTCTTTGTACTGTGCAGACCACACCATGTGGGATCTTGGGTAACTAATTTCCTTCCCTTGTCTAGGGCTCTCGCTTCTCACCTAGTACAGTCTGTAACAATAAACACCAATAGGATTAACTGGGACAACAGTGGGTAAAAATGCTTGGGAAGGGTCTAGGGTACTCCGTAAATGTACCGGTGGCATTAGGAATCACTTATAGTGAAAGATTGATTTTAAAATATTGTACATCACTGAGGTTTATTTGTTTATAGTTATAGTTTATAGTTTAGTCCAATGGGTGTGTATTCAAGAAGTATTTGTTGAGATTCTGCTGCGTGCTAGAAAATGTTCTAGGAATTGGAGATATACCAGGGAATAAAACCACTCAAAATATCTACTCCTTAGGAACTAAAATTTGAGGGTGAGGGTAGAGACAGAGAATGCAAGCAATATAACAAATCCGTAAATGATGCAAAATACCAAAAGGCACTAAGTGCCATGGTGAGAAGCCGCAGGCGTGGGCCCGCGGGTGTGTGCCACAGTGGAGGTACTCTGACTTGAACAGGTGATCAGATCAAGCCTCCCTGAGAAGGAGATGGCAAAGACTTGCAAAGGTGAGGGAATGAGTCAAGGGGTTTCCGTGGGAAGAGTGTGTCCCAGGTCATGGGGGCATAAGTACAAAGACCCAGAGGTGGGACCTGTGGGCGTGGCCAAGGGCTGGCAAGGAGCCCAGTGTGGCTGGAGTCAATCAGCAAGGGGGGGGGTGGTGGTGACAGGAGGTAGGAGGAGTAAGAGTGAGAATGGATCATGTAGAAAGGTGGGCTTTTTACCTGGAGAATAGGGGCCTTTGAAGGCTCAGAGCAGGGGCAAGAGATGACCTGGCCTGTTTTAACTGGATGACTCCTGCTGGCAGATGAGAGCAGGGGACCTGGGCAGAGGCAGAGAGACCCACGGGGCACCACTGTGGCCTCCCGGGGACAGATGATGGTGGCTGGGACCAGAGAAGTGACAGAGGAGAGGGCAAGAAGCAGATACTGGCTTTATTTTGAAGGTGCAGCTAAAGGACTTCTTGACGCACTAAATATAAGATACAAGGAAAACAAGGGGACCCCGCATGTTTGGTTTGAACAACTGTAAAGAATGGATGGACTTTAACTCTCTTATTCTAAATCTAGTATTTTATAGATAGAATAGTTTTATATTACCTCGTGTGGCTCTAATTTATCTCTCTGAAATACTAACATACTAACAAATGTGCAAAGGAACCCCATTCAAGAGCAGAAAGGTAAGAGAACTTCCTGAATGGGATGTTTGAAGAATGCTGGATCCAGAATGGGGTGTAACTAAGTGGACCAGGAAATTGAGGCAATGATTTACTAGGGTTCTAGTTAGCACATTAAAAAAAAAAATCTTAAGTGTTTGAGACTCCTAAATAAACCTCTGTAGGTGGGACTTCTACATCTTACATCCCATCATTGAGAGCCTGTGGGTGTCATTAGGCTCCATGTTGACTAATACGTGAGAATGTCTCAGTCCATTTTCTCTTCTTTGTAGAAGAGTACCTGAAACTGGGTAACTCTTTGTTTTATTTCAGAAAAAAACAAAATAAGAAACTGGGTAACTTATAAAGAAATAAAATTTATTTCTTACAATTATGGAGGCTAAGAAGTCCAGAGTCTAGGGGCCGCATCTGAAAAGAGCCTTCTTGGTGGTGGGGTCTCTCTGCAGAGTCTCGAGGTGGCACAGGGCATGAAGGAGATGTGCATGCTGGCTCAGATCTCTCTTCCTCTTCTTATCCCGTGCTAACCCATTAATCTATTAATCAACCCATTAATCCATTAACCCATGAATGGACTGATCCACTCATGAGGACAGATCTCTCATGACCCAGTTGTCTCTTAAAAGCCCCACCTCTCAATACTGGTTCAAATGAATCCTCAATTTAATATTGGGGATTAAATTTCAACCTGAGTTTTGGCAGGGACAAGCATTCCAACCACAGTGGAGACTCAGGCACACCTGGAGGGCATTGCTCCACGTAAGAGTGGGTCAGGGCTGCTTCTGAACGTGAGAGAGTTGAAATAGACTCCCTAGAAACACATTCCTTTAGAGATTTTGCTTTCTGTAGTTTGTTTTCCTTTAGTCTTTTAGTCCTCAGGTCCATATTTTAAAATTATCTGCTTACACTAAGATCCTTAATCTTTCAGGCTGAGATATGGATTTAATATAATTTTATAGATTATGAATGCATTCCCCCTCTTCTCCTGTTTTTTTTTTTTTTCTCATACCATGATACTACCATTTTGGGTTAAATCAATATTTAGGGCTTACATTCTTATGACTATGTAAATATTAGCTACAGCTGAGCCACGTAGTATATTATGATCAGTCTTCCTTTCTATTATAGCCTTGTGTTTTCCCCAGGATTAATAATCACTTACTCCTTTGTTTACTTAGTTTTCACTGCGTGTGTTACTAATTCATCCCCCAAACTCTTTAACAGGACTAAATACTCCTCTTAATACATTCAGATGCACTAGGGTCTTTGAAGGTTTAATTTCTTCTTGGAAGCATCTCTCCAGGAGCCTTCTTTCTGCTCCAGTCAAAACACACTGGTTTCCACTACACATTTGTTACAGTTGTATGTTTCACAGTGGTCTTTTTTGTTTCTCACCTGGGTTGTAGCCTCTGTTTCCTGAATGTCCTATAGTCTTCTTTCTTGGTTTGCTTCTTTCTACTGTTTGAATAAGCATGCATGAGAGGCAAACATTTTGACTTTGCACCTCCTGAAAATGTCTTCATTTGCTCGCTTGATAGTTTAGGTGCAGAATTCCAGGTCAGACCCAGGCCTTGCTCTGTAAATGGATACATTGAGTTCTAGAAAGGGGAAAAGGCAGACCCTGGGCCTCCACCCTTCCTAGATCAGAACCAGACAGCACGTTTCAACCACAGAGAACCCCAAGAAGGATGCACCTTTTCTCCAGAGAAATACCCTTTCTCCCTCAACAAAGGGCTGACTTTAGTGGCACTCAAGCGTTCATTACATTTTCTGTGTTCTTGGTGCTGTGTAAGCACATGGTGTACAAGGATGATAACGTCTCCTTTGCTGCTTTCAAGGTGCAAGTCACATAAATAAGCGATAGCTTAATGATGCAAGGGCAAAAATACAGGAATGGATCATCGGGTGGTATGAAGATGCAAATGATGATGAAGTCAGGTGGGTTTTGTGCAGTGGTCTCCAGTGTTCTCTGGGAAGGTAGAAGAATATCTCATACCTGGAGCCAAGACATGGGTTTTCTCCACTCCTACTTTGAAGACAGTGAGACTTTGCTGGTGAGATAAGCAACTGAACACCTAGGCTTCATCACTGTGTCCCCATCCTGCCGCTGAAACTTCATCAGACTGATAGTAAAGGAGTTTATGCACTCCTCTAAGGACAAAGAGGAAGAGAGATGCGGTAACAGCAGCCACGACTGCCAGGATTTAACACAGTGGAGAAAGCTAAAGAAAGTCATGCACGAGGAAGCCAACGGGCAGGTCTCTAATTCAGGGCAAGCCCAGGAAAGGCTGGTGAATTGGAGGGACCAGGAGGGACTGGAGTCAGCTGGGGGACCAGATGAGATTGGAGTCAAACCAAGAGTTTTCCAATCCTTAATATTGTTGTCACTTATGTTTTAGGGCATATTGGCAACTCTGAGAGAATGGTCATTCATTTGGATTCTAAAACATAAGGTAAATCCTGTGCATTACCTGAAAAAAAGAAATTACTTTAAAAATGAGACTTCTGCAAGTCCTTAGGTCAGAGTGAAATGGGAAATGGGGCGCCCCTGAACATCGAGGAGTCCCAGCAGAAGAAAATGATGCTGGAAACTACCTTCGTCGATGAGATTAACTAAAAAGAATGTGTGTCCTTTAATCACTGAAGCCACTTCAGTGCTTTCACTTCACACTGGAGTGGAAGGTTTAATGACTGGATGTGGATTTTTACATCTCTGTGTCGAGGTACCATTGCTGTCTCTGGTTATGATTCATTTTGTTCTTTAATTGTAGGACAGGTGGCCCAGCTGGCTTACATTAAGTTCATTCTCCACTTCCCTTTGACAGTCTTATTTTATTGCTGCTTCACTGTTTTGCCCGTTGCTATTCCATATTGCCGGTGTTTGGACCATTCTTTTTTTGTAATTTTTTTCCTCCAGCTGGTTGCCTTTTCATCTGCAGAAGGAAGTTCTGCCAGCATTATTATGATGTTATCTTTATTCCTGTTATTTCTGCCGGTTTTCTTCATTTATAATTCCTTACATAAAACTACACTCATCTCTCTTTCTTCATCAATTTGTTCTGTTCTTGTTCCCAAATTTTTATGCTTCCAAATCCTAAGGAGTCATTTACGTCATCTTGGTTTATTCATGTGCTTTCCTGCTTGTGATCATAATTCCCACTGTGTCTTCTGCTTCTTCCAAACCACTAGCCACTTTCATGCCTTTTGAAACCTTTGAGCTTAAAATGTAAATGCTGGAACATAACAAACCACACTCTTATTATTCATTACAGCATCTGTATTCTTCCCTGGAAATGTACACTTAACCCCCAGCAATGCTAATGAGAATGACTTTTATCCACCCAAAGGGACGGAGAGACTTTTATCTCCAAAATGAATTCCCTGTGCGCACGTGGAAATAGTTCTCTAGAAGCGTATTGCAAACAATCCTTAGCTGTTTTCTAGGTAAAACACTAACATTGTTTTTTCTTTTTTTCTCCAGAGCTTTGTAAAACCCATAGCAAAAAAAGGAGGCTTTCCCCCCCTTGTTGCAAAATCAGTACAAATATTGGATTTAAAAAAAAAAAAAACATTCTTAGACAAAGTAGCTAAAATCCCAGAGATGTGTTCCTAGAATATCTTAGAAATTCTTTTTTTTGCAGTGACTCATCCTGTTGTCTTTTGACACTGATATAATGAAACTTTAGATAATAACAGATGATGTGTGTGATATACAGATCAAGTGTTATTCTTTAAAAGGAATCTCTTTAGTTATATATGGTGTGCAAACATACACATATATTTTTGTTTTAAACATTTATTTATTCATTCAGTAAAAATCTGAGGACTTCTGTTATGTATTAGTCAGCACACTAGGTACCGGATAAAGTTGCATCCTCTCCTATGCAGCGCCCCTCTTCTAGCTTCCAATATAGTGGGGAGCACACACCGAGCAAGGCTGGAAGTAGCTATGCCAAAGTGATGCAGAAAGCTGAGAGGTAGGGCGTGAGGTCTAGTATGGAAGGTAGAAGACCAGCAATAAATTCCTAAGGAACTGATGTTTAGCTGAGATTCAAAGAATGAGTTGGAGCTAACTGAGCAAAGACTTGTGAAGCATTCCAGCAAAGGGTCCAGGATCTGTGTGGTCCCTGGCTTAGAACGGTGGGTGAGGACTTAAGGTACTGGCTAGACCCTAGTAAACGATTGGCATGAGGCGAGATTGCATTTTTTTCTCTGTGCAATTTACTCACCTCGAACATACAAGAAAGTAACCTAAATCTCAACAAAAATCTTTGATGCCAACTACCCTACTGGCAGTTGGCACAAAAAAACGATAAGAGACTCAGCTCTCTGTTTTCCTTTTGGAGTTGAGGTTTCTCAATTTAATTCCAGCGGATTTGCTTCAGGTACTTTGAAGCTCTTTTATTAGGTAGACGTTTAGGATTGTTGTGTCATCTTGATGAATTGACCACGTTATCATTAGAGAATACCTATCTGTCCCTAGTAATAGTTCTTATTCTGAGGGCTACTATGCTATTGATGTACTCACTCCAGCTTCCTTTTGGGTAGTGTTAGCTTGGTATATTTTTCTATTCTACTTTTAACCTACCAGTTTTTTTATATCTAAAATGAGTTTCTCTTAGATAGCATACAGTTAGGTCTTGATTTTTCATTCAATCTAACAATGTCTTTTTCTTTTCTTTTTTTCATTTTAGCATCTTATGTGGGTATAAAAGTTTAGGAAAGTGTTTAGGCAATTTATATTTAATGTGATGATCAGTTTAGTTACATTTAAATTTATCCTCTTGGTCATTGATCCTATTCTTTATTTTTCTCTTTCTTAGCTTCTTTTGAATTCATGGAGTATTTTTTAAATGATCTTTTTTCTACATTAAGGGCCTAACATCTAAGTTTTGTTTGCATTTTGCTTTTTGTTTTATTTTGTAAATGGTCGCTTGTGTTGATAGTATGTATCTTTAAAGTGACATGATCTACTTTAAAATAATATTATACCACTTAATTTATAGTAGGAGACTTATAGGGAGACTCCTCCCTCCTGCCTTTGTTGTGATATTGTTATTCATTTTTTTCTATATTAGGTATTATAAACACCACATTATTATTATTTTTGCTTTAAAGAGTACTTTGTCTTTTGATGACTTTTAAAAATGAAGAAAATAGGATTTTTATATTTACCCACATATTTTCCATTTTTTGTCACTCTTTATTTCTTTTATGAAGTCACAAATTTCTATCTGATAGTATTTGCCTTCAGCCTGGAAGGCTTTCTTTAGCGTTTTTTGTATTGCTGATCTACTGACAATGAATTCTCTTAGCTTTTGAATATTTGAAAAGTCATTATTTTGTCTTAATTTATGAAATTTTTTCTGCATATAGAATTTAGGTTCATAGTTTTTCTTTTCTTTCCTTTTAAAAAAGATAATGATTTAAATTTCTCTCCATTGTCTTCTGGCTTACATTGTTTCTGATGAGAAGTCTGCTGTTATCTTTGTTTTTCTGTATATAATACATATATATATATATTAAATCTCACTGCCTTTAAGACTTTTTCTTTATCACTGGATTTGAGGAGTTTAATTATGATGTATCATGTTGTGATTTTCTTCATGTTTCTTCTGTCTGGTGTTTGTTGAATTTATTAGATGTTTGGGGTTCTAATATTTATTAAATTTAGATCTTTTTTATATTCTTCAAAATTGTTTTCTGTACTTCATATTCCTCTTAAAACTCCAGTGATATGTATATTAGGTCAAATAATATTATCCCACAACTCACTAGTTCTTCTTAACACAAGAAGCTTGTGTTAAAAGCTTCTTTTTAAGCCTTTTTGTTTTTCGATTTGTGTAGTTTCTGTTACTCTCATCTTCTGGTTCATTAATAGTTTGTTCAGCTGTGTCTAATCTGCTGTTAGTACCATTTGTCTGATTTCCATTTCATATATTGTATTTTTAATCTCTACAACTTTTATTTTGGCTATTTTTATCTTATTTTTCCCCATTTTGGCTATTTTTATATTCTTCATTTCTCTCATCAACATATGCTTCCTTTTTCCTACTGTCTTGAAAATATTGAGAGAATATTTATAACAGAGATTTTAATGTCCATTTTTGCAAATGTTATCAGCTCTCATTTCTGTATCTTCCTACTGCATGAGTTTACTCCTAATAATAGGCCATATTTTCCTGTTTGTGTCCACTTTTTTACTGGATGCCAGACATTGTAAATTTTACATCACTGATTGTCAGACTTTGTTGTTTTCTATTAAAAATGATTGAAGTTTGTTTGTCATGCAGTTAAATTACCTGGAACCAGTTTGTTCTCTTCTAGAATCACTTTTAATCATTTGTTATGATTAATTTGGCCACTGGTGCAGTGGTGATACACTTCTGAGTGCTCTAACTGATGTTGCGTTTATTAGACTTTACTTCCACTCTGACTGCCTGAAACATGGACTATATCCTCCCCCATGGGAGCTTCAGGGATTTTTCACCTGCTGCTTTGTGGTGTTACTTACCCAACCTTGGTAGTTTTCTCACACATGCACAGATATCGGTTTATAGCTAAAGATTCATCAAAGGTCACCTTCTGCAGATCTCTGGAGCTCCCTCTCTCTGCACCTTCCTTCTCTCTGCTTGGTAAATGTCAGCAGCCTTAGCCTCCCCAAGTCTCATGCTTTTGTCTCTTTAACCCAGCAATTCCATCAAGTTTTATTTGAGTTTCCCCCTTTTGGAAAGATCTGGGACACTCTCAGGAGGTAAGCTGGGGCACTTATAGGGCACACCTTGTTTGTTTCCTTTTCTCATGGTTCGTTGTTCTATACTATAGAATGTTTAGTTGTTTAAAACAGGAAACGGGGGTAAATCCAGTTTCTGGATATATTTTTTTTGGTGGTGGTGGTTTTATCAAAGACAGGGACAGAATTTCATATTTCCAAATTCTGTGTAATTGTGAAGTTTTATCCAATTCTTATTTCATGAGCATAGTTGCACCATTGCTTCAGTGTTGGACGCTGATAGAATGATTGAAACACATTAGAGTTAAATGCACTATTGCTATAACATATGAGCATATTTTTATAACCTGACTTGGAATGATTTCACAGAAGATTAGAATGCTTTCCAAGTCATCATGAGACCATCATTTATCTGATTGTAGATTGTCTGATCCAGATGACACTGAATTTCTAAGCATTTATTCAAATTTAAAAACATTTGGAGCCTCAGAATCAGTAAAAGGTTATGTTTTCTAGCTATATTTACCTAAGGCTAAGTTATATTTCCTTTCATTTTGGAAGACCTTTACAGAAGCAGTTCGTTTTAGTAAGCATACATGCTCACATGTTCCCGTGAAATCAATAAAAGTCTTTTGGACCCAGATGACATTACGCTTCAAAATGAATATAGCCAACTTGCAAATGCAGTGGCCCGTTTCAGTATTCATGCTCTCTGACCTCTCTGAAGCAATCAGCGTTGTTGAAAATCACTGGTTGAGTTCCAAAAATGCTATCTTTTTGTTTCTAAGAGATCATTCTCTCTAGGGCTTGCATTACTGGTCACATAATTCTTTCTTTATCTGCTTGATAGTTCTTTCTTTTCCAATTTCTTTAAACTCTTTTAAATTGAAATATGAAATTCATGCAGGTCACCGTGTGCGTATCACAATGTGATATTTCATTAGCTGAATACACCAGTGTACCCAGTGCCCTGGTCAAGTAACAGAGCAGAGCCAGCAGGCTGGATGCCCCTCATGCCTTTTTCCATTCTTTACACCTAACCCCACTCCCGTGGGTAACCGTTATTCTGAATCTTGACATCACAGATCAGTTTTAACTATTTTTATGTTTGGTGAAAATGAAACAATTCAGTGTAAACTCTTTTTGTGTCTGTTTGCTTTCCTTCAACATTATTACAGTTATGTGATTTAGAGTGTTTTTGTTTGTAATTGTAGAGTGTTCATTTTTATTATTGTATAGCAAGTCAATGTCAAATATATCACAATGCGTTTATCAGTTTTACTACTGATTGATATTTGGGTACTTTTCAGTTTGTGATTCTTACAAATAGTTGTGGCTATAAATATGCCAGTGTGTATTTTTTGTGAACATATGCGTGTATTTTTGTGCATATATACTTAAGAGTTGAATTGTTGAGTCGGAGGGCATGTGTATGTTCAGCTTTGGTAGAAACTGACAGTTTCCCACAAGGATTTTAATGGTTTATATTCCCACCAGCAGGGTATGAGGGTCCTGTTTCTCCATGTCCTTGAGACACTCAATATATTCTGTCTTTTCCATTTGGCTTATTCCGATGGGTGCCTAGTGGTACCCCATTGTGCTTTTAATTCACGTTCCTTGATGGCATCTGAGTGCTTTTTTGTGTGCTTTTTGGCCATTTATATACTGGAAGTGACTGTTCACATCATTTGTCCATTTTTAGTGGCTTATCTTTTACTAGCAATGTGTAGGAGTTCATTGTGCATTTTGGTACCAATCTTCTATTAAATAATCATTTTCCACTTTATAGGTGAATCCTATCCCTGAAAATTCATCTCGGCTTTTTGGCTCTTTATTCTTTATACTTTTCTTGAGATATCCTTTGCAACGATGGGCTTTTGGGAGTACTTTTCACGTGGTTATTGGGTTGCAGGATCTCTCTGTGGGGTCTTGGACTCCTATTTCCAACTTGCTACTGGGGGGCCCAAGCGCAGCGCCCCTTAACTTTAGTAAAAGTGATGTTTTTGTTTCCTTCATCCAACTAGCCCTGCCTGCACCTTCTCTTTATTAATGGTATAATTGTTCAGCCCAGGTATGCAAGCTATTAAGTTTGCTTCCTATTGATTCTTTTCTTCACTCTCATTACTCCATACCCCTGCTCACAAATTCTGGTGGGATCGAATCAGACATGCCTATGCAATCAGGCCTTTCTCCCTCTGCACCACCAATGCCTAGACCACAAGAGGAGCTTTAGTGGACTCTCTCCCTCCAGTCTTCTCTCCTTGTCTACCTAGTCTTTGCTTTCTCAGACTTCAACTTGGGAAACTGATTGTTCTGTGACAAAACTTTCAGTGACCCTACTTTATTTAAGAACTTTATCAAGATATAATTTACAAATCATAAAATGAACCCATTTCAAGTATACAATTCAATGTTTTTAAGTGTATTCACAGATAATGTACAACTTTCATTGCAGTCAATTTTAGAACACTTTCATCATCTCAGAAGAAATCCTCTAGACTTAAACTCTTACCCTCCTCCCCAACCTCTAACGCTAACCCCAACCCTAACCCTAACCCTAACTCTAACCCTAACCCTAAGTCAACTACTAATCTACATTATGTCACTATAGATGTCCCTCTTCTGGATATTTATAGGAATGTGATCGTGCAGCACATGAGCTTTTGTGGCTGGCTCATTTCACTTAGCATAATGTTATCAAGGGCCATCTGCATTGTAGCTGTCAGTACGTCATCCCTTTTTTACTGCTGAGTAATATTCCATTGTGTGGATAAAGCACATTTTGTTTATCTGTTCTTCAACTGGGTTGTGTCTACATTGGCTATAATGAATAATGCTGCTTTAAACATTTACATACAAGTTTTTGTGTGGACATATGTTTTCATTTCTCTTGGGTATATGTTTAGGCACTTCCTATTGCCTGCAGGATAAAGCATGTGCTTTTAAGCTTGACGTCTGGCATTCCTTATCATCTAGACTTTGTAATATGGAACCTTAAATGTAACCTCCTGGAGGTCATACCTGATCTTGGTATGATGCCAGGTGTTTCACAGGTGCTGAATAAGTATTTACAGAATAAATGGTTATAAAGTATCTGAAGCTCCCTCTTCAAAATCGTATGCCACTTTTATCTGCACACTGAAGTTCCTGTTATCCAGTACTTTTTTATTTCTCTCCTGACGATGACAACTGAGTGTCCTGATATTTTTATGCATTCTGCCTAGGATGGACTTTCCTCCTCCAGAATGATTTCCCCATATTTCCCGAGGCTGAGTTAGTGTTTCTATCACTTGTGCTCCTGGAAGCATTTTGTAAATAATTCTGTCTCCAAACTCAGCAAATAAAGTCATCATTGATCTCTTTACATGACCATAGCACCCTCTAGAATAAAATTTCCTTGAGAACAGTACCAGGACATGTTCAAATTTGCATTTCTAGGTCCTTACACAAGGCCTGGCACCTAGTAGATGCTCGATGCATATTTTTGCAAGAATGAACTATTGTGTCACTGCTTATCCTAAGACGCCTCTCACGTCTCTCCTTTTCACCATGCCCTGTCTCAGTTTTAAGGAAAGCTAAAATATTGACTTATTTTTCTTTTTAGTGCAACATTTTTCTTTATGTTTGTCACTGGAGTTTTGGTTATACCATCTGTTACAACGATAGAAAATATTGAGAAATCTGCAACTGAAGAAACAATCTCCCGAAGTCCCACCTGTTAGCTCCCTCCCTGGGGTATTGGTGCCCCAGGATTTTATACCTGGCTTTTCACAACACGGTTGTGCTAAATGTTTTGCTTAGCTTTCTGTTCTTAAGCCACAGTTAACTTTTAGGACCATGCACGCACGTGCAATTCACATTAAGGTTGCCTCTGCCCTTACTGGAGGAGCAAATGTTACCATATTTAAAGAGCATGAGGCACTGCATAAAAGGAAGTATTATTATTTAGGCAGATGGATGGTCCCTTAGATAGAGAAACAAAAGCTGTTAGAACATAGTTTGAGCTTTCTTTTGCCTGTGGCCATATGATGTGTCTCATAGAGAATGAGCCTGCATTACATTATTAAAGCCAGTGGTCTGAAGGAGAAAGACTAATGTAAAACGCCCTAAAAAATATAAAGAGAAGTGACAGTAATCCCCTATGGGTCGCTTATGTCTTTAACTACTAGGATTAAACATTTATTTATCGTTTTTTCCTGCAGTCATTTAAATAATTTCACAAGCTGTTCGCAGAATGTGGTTTTCAATAAGAAACTATACGTTTAATTAGGCAGTGCCTCTTGTATACATTTACATTTTCAAAGACTTGCTATTCTTAACAAGGCTACTTTTAGGACACAAGAGGATAAATTCAAATATGACCAAATTTTATTTAGTTAAAAATTACCCACAGTCAAGTTGACAGAAGAGTGATGTAGGAAAAAATAAAAGAATCTGGGTGGAATTAATTACCCTTGAAGAGTGACAGTTGCCTCATTCCTAACAATATGTTTCGGGTAATGTCAGTTTCTTAGAAAGCTCAAATATAAAATTACAGTGCTACTATCGGCATTTTTATTTGAGTTTAAAACTGCGATGTTGAACTATTAACTATGCTTCTGATGTGAACTGATTTCTTAGTTAGCAATAATGTTCATATTCTGACTTATGAAGCATAGCTAAAGACTTTAGCTAAGGTTGAAAGAGAAAACTATAAAGCAGTTAAAACTTGAAGAACACCTCTGCCTCTCTTCCCTTTGAGTAAGATCTTTCACTTTTATAAAATATATTTTTCTTCACCACCTTTTATAATAACAAATGGCATCTACTCATCTACTCTGCCTCGCGGCTTAGCCACAGCCAGCACTGGCCCTGATGGGCAAACTCTTGGTTCCTGCCAGTGATGGAGACCAAGAGAAATAATACAGTTGTTTCATGTGTGATATCTAGAGGGTGCTGAATCTCATGGACACGGCTTCCCC
This sequence comes from Mirza zaza, assembly GCA_008750895.1. Taxonomy (NCBI): domain Eukaryota; kingdom Metazoa; phylum Chordata; class Mammalia; order Primates; family Cheirogaleidae; genus Mirza; species Mirza zaza. Next base: position 25,237 of record VSMD01107075.1, read on the forward strand.
AAGATTGGGCTTTCCAAAATAGAGGCAGCCACATAATGAAACTAACACAGTGATTTGAAAAGGTATCACCTATTCCGTGTGACTATAGAGAGTGAAACCATATGACTTGTTGTCTTAGTCCATTTTCTGCTGCTATAACAGGATACTACAGACTGGGTAAATTACAAACAATAGAAATTTATTTAGCTTATGGTTCTGGAGGCTGAGAAGTCCAAGAGCATGGTGCGGCACCTGGCGCGGCTCATCCTGTGGTGGAAGAATGGAGGGCAAGTGCCCAAGACAGAGTGAAAATGTGGGCAGAACTTACCCTTATTTCAGGAGCCCACTCCAGCGATAACTAACCCACTCTTACCATAATGACATTAATCCGTTCATGCAGGCTCTGCCCCAATCACTTCTTAAAGGTCCCAGCTCCTAATACCATTACCTTGTCAATTGAAGTTCAATGTGAGTTTTGACAGAAATTTTCAAACCACAGCACTTGTGAAACATCATAGAATGGTAGAGCAAGAGTAGTGGAAGGAACCTTGAAGGTCATCTAGTTATTACACTAATGTCTCCCCTCCCTCCCCTTCCTTTATTGGGACAGTCTGAAACTGGTGCATAGTGTCTAAATAATCATTTAGTTGTGTAACAAAAAGTAGTGCTGACATGCATGAGCACATTGCGCCATGTCAATGCTCACTATCATATGCTACTTTCATATGATAACTTTGCAACAGCACTTCCTAGTGGAGTTTTCTTTCTGGGCGATGGTAGACCAGGAATCTCATCACATCCACCACACTGCATCCCCACACCAAGACACTTTTTAATGTATTTACTAAACTTGGGTAAAGAATAAATTAGTGTAATGCATACTCTAAGGTATATTTGTGCAAGGAGAGAGAGCAATCCCTCTTGTCCTCTTTGGTGATGTTGGGAATTAACGTTTTTGGTTTTACTAAATAGAAGTCTACATTCCATTAAGCACACCAGAGCAAGTTCCCTAATGTCACTATGAGTCAGCACGTCTCAATGCCCTGTGGGATTCTCTGTCATTGACAACTGTATTTATACTGATGAATTTACCCCAATTCAAGCCTTGGGCACTGGTAATCTTATCATCCCATATGAAACCAATGAAGTGGAAAAGTTTTTATTGGTGCCATATATGGCCCTAACAGCCAAAGTGACCATTGTATGTCACCTCAGTTGTGGATCTGTCAGGCAGATGTCATCTGCCAGTATCCTTAAGGAGTTACTAGTCTTTAAGCATGAGACCTTCTACATTGTCATTTCCATCATTGTTAGACATTTGTCTTATATTGAGTTATCTGGAAAGAGATGCACAGGTTGAGAATAGATTTTGATACTTCTCCTGATCAGGGAAAAAAGAGGTCTTTTCAGGGGACTATCCACTTTGGGGACATCTATATTGTGTAGCAGGGAGTAGAATCCACTTTGGTGTGTGGATTTTATGGTGGAAGGGTCTAGCATCTCTCAGTATCGGGGATCTCTGCTGGGGGCTTTCATCTCTGCCTCTCTCTCTCTTTCTCTCTCTCTCAACTTCCATGAACATTCTGTTCCCAAACTGTGAGAGATAATTCCAATCTATTTAAAACAGAAGTAATTTTGTGAAATAGAAATTCCAAAAAAAAAAAAAAGATTAACAAATTGTCAATGGACTTTTAACATTCCACATTCATATGAGACAGGAAAATGAATAAATGAGGACATTGGATTTACCAGCTAACATTTATTAAGCACGTACACACCATGTGATGCATTACACTTTATACATATTAGCTTATTTGGTATGTAAAGTATAACTGAAAATGTGTTTATATAATATATGAATGTTTGATTCTTATGTGAAAATGTTTATTCATCAACTACATGTTGGTGGACACTGTCCATATTTAATGGGCTCACAGAAAATGACAGCCTGAGAGTCTTAGTTGCACCATTGCCTTATTCAACGTAAGAATTATTGCTTATAACATTTTCCTAATATCCAGCGATAATCCAGATTTATGTTTTCTTTCATCTTGGTGTCTGCCTGTATTTTATTTATTGCTTATTTATTTATTAGGGGGCTTCCATGGGATATTACTTGGCACTTTTCAATTATTGTATTTAGCATTGGAAAAACATCCTGGAAACACTCGACTCTAGAGGGTGACTAGTGCAGGCTCAGCTGGTGTCTTGGATTGAGCTGCCCAGAAAGAGAGGCTGGTGGCGCGTTCTCAGGAGATACACAAGACAGGAGGTGCGGAAGGCACGATGGATGGAGGGGAGCTGAGGTCTCTGCCAGGATGCCCCATCATAGCTGTTCCCCCCCAGCGCAAGCGGGCCAGGCCTTTGGGGCCACCTTTGCCCAGTTGTCCCCTGTGGGCCTCATACCAGGCCATTTCCCGTGGCTCAGAATGACACCAGGTGTGAGGGTCAGCTGAGGACATTCCTAGCTGCAGGTGGTGGAACACATTGGCCCCAAAGAGAGACTCTGGAGAGAGCTCCTGTTATCTACTGCAAGTGCCGTCAGGGAAGAACGTGCCTCATTCTTGCTGTGGGGAGAGTCACCCGCCCTCACTCAGCCTCATTCATTGCTCAGAGCTGTGCTACTGCTGAGCTGGGGGCCACTCCCTGCCCTAACATTTAGTGAGCAGGTTAAATCTTGCTGTTTTAAAATGAGTCCAATTATCTTTGCAAATAGCATCCATTTCTTCCTGTCTTTCTTACCAAATCATGTCAGTTAACTATGTGCAAACCGATGGGCACATGCATGTCCTCACACAGACTTAGTAGCAACCCCACCACGCTACAGCAGCCTAGACCCCCTCTGTCCCCCACTGCTGGGAAAGACTAGGTCAGGACGGGAGGGCCAGTTTGAGGGTAGCTGCCTCTGGTCCCTGCCCAAGTGAGGGAGACTGTTTAGCCACATTTGGTTCTAAGGTGAGAAAGCATGAATCCTAGAAACCTTCATCAGAAAGACTGAATCCTGGGTCTGCTGGCTCCTAGCCGTGTGTCCGTGGTCAAGTGACAATGCTCTGAATTTCCATGTCGTCTTCTGCAAAGTGGGGCCCGTACTTATCTAGCAGAGCTGTTGTCCGCAAGAGTCAATGAAATAATACCTTGAGTCACATAAAATTGCCTAGTATAGAATAGGCACTTAATAAATGTTCCTCTTGTCCCCAACCTGTGAAGTTCAGTCCAAGTATTTGGGGCTTCTTTTCTCTCTCACAAATATGCGACTGAGCATGCACCTGCTTTTGGAAAGTCACACATAAGCACAGACGAGTAAGAGTAGGTCTTCAAGGTACTTACAAATCTTTTGTTTAGTTTTTGGATTCTAGAATTTGAGTTTCATTTGTGCACATTAAATGACACTCCATATAAGTGCTAGTTACTGAGTTCAACATATGCACTCAGTAAGTGAATTAAAAATCCAAATGTGGGCCAGGTGCGATGGCTCACGCCTGTAATCCTAGCACTCTGGGAGGCTGAGGCGGAAGGATCACTCAAGGTCAGGGGTTTGAAACTAGCCTGAGCAAGAGCGAGACCCCGTCTCTACTAAAAGTAGAAAGAAATTAATTGGCCAACTAAAAATATATAGAAAAAAATTAGCTGAGCATGGTGGCGCATGCCTGTAGTCCCAGCTTCTGAAGAGGCTGAGGCAGGAGGATCACTTGAGCCCAGAAGTTTGAGGTTGCTGTGAGCTAGGCTGGCACCACAGCACTCTAGCTCCGGCAACAGAGTGAGACTCTATTTCAAAAAAAAAAAAAAAGAAATCCAAATGTGTATGAACAGGTTTGCTGACATTTTATTTGTGAAAGTTAAAAGAGAAACAATTTAAATAAAAAGATCAGGGAAATAGTTTATAAAAGCATATTTGTGTGCATCCACTAATGTTTACTTGTGAATTCTGTATAGAAACATGGAATTATGTAGCTGATGCAATGTTAAGAGAATGAAAGAGTGGTATATTTTACATATGTACATTTTAACACAGTGTAATTATACAGGTAAGGCATGTAGGCAGGTGAACCAGAAGGGGAAATGTGAAAATCAAATCAGAAACTGTGGGCTGGTGGAATTGAGTGATGCTTTTGTCAAAATTTTCTTTACTGTTATTACCTCTTTTCAATGAAATCTGTAGTGCTGGTTTGATACGCTGTTTTCTGACAACCATTTGTGCTTTTATAGTTGCTTTACATATGATGTTCAATTTTAATTTTAAAAAGCTGTGGCTATTTTCATTCAGCAGTGGCTCTCGATGTACCAACAATTTGATCCTAGCACCAGCATCTAATTATTTATTCATTTGGCGTCTCTGTGGAGAGGGCCTGGAAGTTAGCTCTGTGCTCAAGCAATGGTGGGAGCAAATCGGGACCTTGTCCACAGGAGGCTTCTGTTCTAGTGAGAAAGACAGAGAGGAAGTGAATGCAAAATATGTGTTAATAATATACAGTCCAGTAGTGGAGAGTACCAGGGGGACAGAGGCTGAAGACTCATCTATTAAGAGTTAAGATCCAGGATAACTCAACATTTCGTGTGCAAATTACGAAATTAGGATGATGCCTCATTCTTCGGTTCCTGCCTCTCCATCCATAGTATTTTGAGAAATGTCGAGTTCCTTCATTTTAGTTGAGCCTCATGATTATTTCTCAAAATGACCTTCTGAGGCCAGGCTGGTGGCAGAACAAACATAGAGAAGGTTGCGTTTTACTGACCGATGGTTTCCTGTGTTGTCTTTTGCAGTTTTCAGTGAAGACCTACACTCCAGCCTCTACTTTGTCAATGCATCTCTGCAAGAGGTAGTGTTTGCCAGCACCACGGGGACTCTGGTGCCCTGCCCCGCTGCAGGCATCCCTCCTGTGACTCTCAGATGGTACCTAGCCACGGGCGAGGAGATCTACGATGTCCCCGGGATCCGCCACGTCCACCCCAACGGCACTCTCCAAATTTTCCCCTTCCCTCCTTCAAGCTTCAGTACCTTAATCCATGATAATACTTATTATTGCACAGCTGAAAATCCTTCAGGGAAAATTAGAAGTCAGGATGTCCACATCAAGGCTGGTGAGTATGGCTCTTTGGGTTTTGTTCCCTGTCTGCCCGCTTGGGTGGGGGCGGAGGGCCAACGATAAATAGTGCACCACTAAGAACCAGTGAAAACCCGTCATAGGTCATCCTGATGCTGCTGATGACTTCTTTGACATCTCAGAGTGTGCCTTATTTAGATTTCAGAGTGCCTTTCATTGTTGGAACTAAAACTTGACATAGTGATTATCAAGTTGGTAAACTCTAAACTATATCCCAACCTTGTTATAGTTTGATTAATAAATAATACCCTAACTCAAATTTCCAGTGTCTCACACACCCAATGTATTTCCTTCCACGTCTGTTTTCCTGCCTATCCATCCCCCCACCCATACTAGGGAAGAAAAAAGAGAGAAACTGTTGAGCTGAAATAAAACCATAGCACCAATGTGTACTGTAATGGAAACAGAATCGATCTAATATCCTTGCTTTCCTTGTGAAGTAAGAAGGCTATTTTAACATTTCTGGCTAGAGCACATGTTGCTGAAATGTTATCAATGCATAAATCCTGAATTGGCTATGTTCCTTTTAACAACACTCTGTGTCTTTTTTAAATCACCATTGCTATAAGTCAACCCAGGCATACTTAGCATGAGATACACGGACATCAAAGGCTATATATAGGCCGGGTGCGGTGGCTCACGCCTGTAATCCTAGCTCTCTGGGAGGCCGAGGTGCGTGGATCATTTTAGCTCAGGAGTTCGAGACCAGCCTGAGCAAGAGCGAGACCTCATCTCTACTATAAACAGAAAGAAATTAATTGGCCAACTAATATATATAGAAAAAAAAATTTAGCCAGGCATGGTGGCGCATGCCTGCAGTCCCAGTTGCTTGGGAGGCTGAGGCAGCAGGATTGCTTGAGTCCAGGAGTTTGAGGTTGCTGTGAGCTAGGCTGATGCCACGGTACTCACTCTAGCCTGGGCAATAAAGTGAGACTCTGTCTCAAAAAAAAAAAAAAAAAAAAAAAAAGGCAATATATACAGGACGTATTGTCTGGTTCTATAGATTTAACAAAGCCCTGCAAAACAAACTCACAGCTAGAATCCTGTTAGTAAACAGCATTTTAATTTTTTTTTTAAAGCCCAGATCTGAAATACTTGTGTAGACTGCCATAATATAATGGCAGGGCAAAGAGAATGTGACTTTGATTGTTGTCTTATACACCAGGTAGCTGGGGCGCTTTGCAGTAATTTCTGCAGTAAGTGAGTAGGTGCTAGTAGGAGACATCACAACGTGAGCAAAATACGAGATGTTTCCGAATTCCTGCATATGATTTCTTTGATGTAAGCAATCAAACATTAGACTATGACTCATGCCGCCAGCTAGTCATTTTCCCAACTATATTTTGATCTCTCTGACATGCTCATGAATTCTAAGACGTGCGCAAGAATTCGCTTAAGAAAGGGGAAGAAAAGATTGGTTTTAATCAAGATATATGAAAATTTGATATGGCAAATAATTACAATAAAGTGAATGAAATTTGTAGAGGGATCTCTAAACCTGACAAACAGGGAGATACAGTGAATGCTTTTTACTTGACAGACTGAACATTTTAATGATGTGTTATAAAGACATATTTATAATCTACAAAACACCACTTATAGAGAAACCTGAAATTTCCAGCAGCTATATCTGTACATATTAATCCATTATTTCTGCATTGGGTTTCCTATTAGGGGAATTCAATGTTTACTCCCGTTCTAACTTTGGTTTTCTAAATTTGTCATGGAATTGGTTGCTTTTGCATGACACTGGAAGTTTTGCAAGGATGGGAATTGCATCATCTTGTCTGGCATCTATGCTAATTTCCTCCTTCCACATAGTTGTGCTTTTGCTGTTTATGTGCTCATATTCTTGACATCTGAACTCCTGTGGAACATGAGTCCAGCACACAGGCGTCTATTGTGTCTGTTTGGACACATACGATAGGCAACCAGGTTGCCCAAATGAAATTTCTTATTTAATTTTGCTTCCTATTATGAATACATTATGGTTACAATAATCTTTTAGATTGTGTATTGTATACTTGAAAATCTGGGCCAGGCACTGTGGCTCATGCCTATAATCCCAGCACTTTTGCGAGGCAGAAGTGGGAGGATTGCTTGAGCCCGGGGTAAGTTTTGGATCAGCCTGAGCAACACAGCAAAACCCCGTCTCTATGAAAACAGAAAAATTAGCCCGGCATGGTGGCATGCCCCTGTAGTCTCAGCTTCTCTGGAGGCTGAAGCAGGAGAATTATTTAAAGCTGAGGAGTTTGAGGTTGCTGTGAGCTCGGCTGATGCCATGGCACTCTAGCTTGGGTGACAGGGTGAGACTCTGTCAGAAAGGAAGAAAGAAAAAAGGAAAAAAAAGAAAGAAAATCTGGTTTCATCATGTTAACGTAGACACTAGTACACAACCGGATGGCTGTTCTGAAGGCCAGGTGAGGGGCACACGTTACCCTTTGACAGCTCAAGTTCAGGTTTGAGTCCAGCAGACACTCACTCATAGGTTATCCTCTGCGTATCAGGTCATTCTAAATGTCTAAATGTCCCTTTACATTGGTGTTGAGATGTACCTGGAACAATCCGTTAGGTAAAATGGCTTCACAATCTTTCCACTGGCATCACAAGGAAGTCTTGTTCTTCACAATTTTCAGCAGTTTTGACCCAGTTCTGGTGCCAGCAACTGAAAGAAGTTTCGCTCATCATGTCTCATTAATCAGCAGTCCTGGTTCTGACATAACACCCTTTCTTGCCCTTTCTACTCTAAGGACTAGGTGCAGAAAGGCCATTTGAAACCTCACCTGCCCTTACCGGGGCTGTATGTCCTACTTAGGAGACTGCTATTAGCTGTGTGATCTTGGGCAAGTCAAACATTCCTGGTGATTGTTTCCTCCTGAGTCAACTGTACTTGCTCACATTTGACTGAGGGAGGCTTTTGTGTATGGCCAAGATGGAGTACAGGGTTCAAATTTGCCCTTTTATTGGAAACAACTGAGAAACAAACAAACAAAAAAAACCCAAAACAGACAAAACATGTGAAGAGCCATGTTCCAGACTGGACCTGGGGCAGTGAAGGAAAGCAGCCCCGGAGGAACTGGAAATGACAAGGCGACCCCCACGATCGCCCCCATTTACTGCCTGAAGTTTCTGGACGGAGAACACAGAAATCTGCACATGAATTCGTGCCACGTCTGTAGTCATAATTGCCAAAAAAAGGAAATGGAAGCAATAATCATGTCCTTCAGTATGTGAGTGGAAATGACAGAGACGGTCCTTGACCAAACTGGGGCCAGGCTCCTCATGGCCCTCTCCCAGCCCCAAGTCATCCGTGGCTTTACGTGACTGTCCACTGGCGCCCAGAGCCAGCAGAAGTCCTGCTCAGTTATCCTCCTGCCCTTCGTACTTGATCAACTTTGATATCTGATCAAGTTCCTCATCTCCCACTTTTTTTTTTTTTTATTATTTGAGACAGAGTCTCACTCTGTTGCCCAGACTAGAGTGCCGTGGCATCAGCCTAGCTCACAGCAACCTCAGACTGATGGGCTCAAGCCATCCTCCTGCCTCAGCCTCCCAGGTAGCTGGGACTATAGGCATGCACCACCATCCCCGGCTGATTTTTTTCTATATATTTTTATGGCCAATTTTTTTGCCAATTAATTTCTTTCTATTTATAGTAGAGACAGGGTCTCGCTCTTACTCAGGCTGGTTTTGAACTCCTGACCTTGAGTGATCTGCCCGCCTCAGCCTTCCAGAGTGCTAGCATTACAGGTGTGAGCCACCGTGCCCAGCCAAACGGATTGCGGCTGTTCCCCCACCTTACATGTATGATTTTTTGTCTTTCCTTTAACTATTAGGCCAGTTTAGCAAGAGACCCCCCCCCCAACCCTTGATGTCTCCTCTTATGTTTTCTATCCCCAGTCCCCTCAGTCTGCTCACTGGAGATAGATCCCCACAGATCCTCCTTGTATATGGAGTTGATTATTCTCCCCTGTCGCAATAGCCATGACTCCCACTGCAGTAGTCTTGAATAAAGTCTTCCTCGCCTTTTTTTAAATAGCGTTAGAATAATTTTTCTTTAAAAAAAAATATAGTACCACTATACAGTGGAGTATTGCTTAGCAATAGAAAGAAATGAGCTATCAAGTTATGAAAAGATGTTGACGAAACATAAATGCATATTACGAAATTAAAAAAAAAAAGGAAAAACCTTCATACTGTGTGGTTCCCACCTGTATGTCGTTCTGAAAGAGGCGCATTATAGATGCAATATGAAGAACAGTGGTTGTCAGGGGTCAGTGGGGAGGGAGGGGTGAATTGGTGGAGCTCAGGGGATTTTAGGGCAGTGAATCTGCTCTGTGTGATATTATAACTGTGGGTCCATGACATTAGGCGTAGAACTGTGCAACACAGAGTGGAGATTAATGCACACTGCGGGCTTTAGTTAACACTAATGTATAAATATCACTTCAGTTCATTCATTGTAACAAATGCATCACCCTAATGCAAAGTGCTAATAATGAGAGAAATTAGAGAAGGGTGAGGAGAGTGAGTGTATGAGACCTTTCTGTGAAATTTTTATTTAAACCTAAAACTGCTCTAAAAAATCCAAAAATTTGAAAAAAGACTTCAAGTGACTTTATGTACAAATTAGGCCCCAAGGGAAAGGGTAGTGTGACCAAAAATAAAAATTAAAGAAATGCTGACCAGAATTTTCCCAAATTTGATGAAAACTGTAAACCCATAGATCCAAGGAGTTCAACAAACCCCAGGCTCAAGACATGTGAAGAATAATACACCAAGGAACATTGTAAAAAAGTTGCTCAGAATCAAGGATCAAGAGAAAATGTTAAAAATAGCCACAGAAGAAAGGCATACTACACGCAAAGGAACAAAGATAAGGATGGCAGCAGATTTCTTATCAAAATCAATTTGGAAAAACAGTGAAGCAAACATCTTTAAAGTATGCTATTAATCTGTAAATCTAGAATTCTATACCCAGTGGAAATGTATTTTTATTTATTTATTTATTGCTCAGAAAATCCTTTATTTTCTATTTTTTAAATTTAGGAATATTATGGGGATACAAACATTTTGGTTACATGTAATGCATTTGCCTCACCCAAGCCAGGACAACAGGTATGCCCTTCCCCCAAACAGTTTGCTCTGTAGCTGTGAATTTACCCACCCCCACCACCCACCTGACTGGCACCCAATGAATATTACTTCCATGAGAGCACCTTAGTGTTGATCAGTTAGTACCAATTTCATTGCGAGTACATGTGGTGCTTGTTTTTCTATTCTTGTGATACCTCACTTTGAAGGATGGGCTCAAGCTCTGTGCAGGGAAATATAAGAGGTGCTAGTTCACCATTGTTTTTTGTAGCTGAGTAGTACTCCATGGTATACATGTACCACATTTTATTAATCCACTCATGTACTGATGGGCTCATGCAGTTGGGTTGTTTCCACATCTTTGCAATTGTGGATTGTGTTGCCATAAACATTCGAGTGCAGATGTCTTTATTATAGAATGTCTTTTTCCCTTTGGGTAGATGCCTATTAGTGGGATTGCTGGATCAAGTGGTATTTCCATTTTTAGCTCTTTGAGATCTGTCCAAGTTACTTTCCAGAGGGGTTGTACTAATTTGCAGCCCACCAGCCGTGTAAGAGTGTTCCTATCTGTCCACATCCATGCCAGCATTTGTCGTTTTGGGACTTTTTGATACAGGCCATTCTCACTGGAGTTAGGTGATAGCTCATTGTGGTTTTGATATGCATTTCCCTGATGATTAGAGATGTTGAGCACTTTTTTATATTTTTGTGGCCATTATTCTGTCTTCCTTTGAAAAGTTTCTATTCATGTCCCTTGCCCATTTATTGATGGGGTTGTTTGATTTTTTTCTTGTTGATTTTCTTAAGTTCTATATAGATTCTTATTATCAGCCCTTTATTGGATGTGTAGCATGCAGATATTTTCTCCCATTCTGTAGGTTGTCTGTTCACTCTAATGATAGTTTCTTTCACTGTCCAGAAGATTTTTAATTTTATCAGGTCACATTTATGTGTTTTTTGTTGCTGCTGTGATTGCTTTGGGTGTCTTCTTCATAAATTATTTACCTAAGCCAATGTCTATAAGAGTTTCCTTACATTTTCTTCTACAAATCTTAGGGTTTCACACCTTAGGTTTAAGTCTGTTATCCACCGTGTGGTGATTTTGTGAGAGGTGGGAATCCAGTTTCAATCTTCTGCATGTGGTTATCCAGTTTTCCCAGTACCATTTATTGAATAGGGATTCTTTCCTGCAATGAATATTTTTGTAGGCTTTGTCAAAGATTAGATGACAGTATGAGGATGATTTTATATCTGGGTTCTCAGTCGTGTTCCAAAGGTCTATATCTCTGTTCTTGTTCCAGTACAATGCTGTTTTGATTACTATAGCCTTGTTGTAAAACTTGAAGTCTGCTAGACAGATGCCTCCCAATGTGTTCTTTTTGCTTAAGATTGCTTTGGCTATATGAGGTCTTCTCTGGTTCTATACAAAGCATAGAATTATTTGTTCTAGCTCTGTAAAGAATGATGATGGTATAATGGTGAAATAAAGGCTTTCTCAGACACATAAAACAGAAAATTCATTAGCAGTTGAACCTCACTATTAGAAATCTTAAAGTCCTACAATCAGAAGAAAAATTCAATCTTGGATCTACCTAATTCGATCTTGGATCTACTCAAAGAAAAAAGAGCAATGAAAATGGTAATAACATGGGTTTATAAATCATATTTTTTAAAGAATTAAATATTTTAAAAGATAATTTATTTAAACAAAAATAATGGCAATGTTTTTTGAAGTTTGTAACATAGGTAGAAGTAAAATTTATGACAACAATAGCATTAAGGCTTAGAATAAAGATATGGGAATATAATATTGTCATGTTCTTTTGCTATATGTGAAATTGTATAATATCACCTAAATATAAATGGTGGTAAGTTACAAGATGTATACTACAAAACCTAAAGCAATCATTAAAATAACAAAACGAAGAGTTCTAGCTAATAAGCCCACAAATGAGAAAAAAAAAAAGAATCATCAAATCATCAAAAAAAAAAATCCAATCCAAAACAAAAAAGAAAAGAATAGGAAGAAAGAAACAAAGAACAAATGGCAAAAATAGAAATCAAACAGTAAGATGACAGACCATATCAACATCTAAATTAAATGTAAATGCTCCAATAATCTGAATTACAAGGCAGAGATTACCAGATTCGATTCATCACTGCTTAAAAGAGATACCCTTTAAATATAAATACACAAATAGGTGAAAGGTAAAAGGATGGGAAAAGATACACTATATTCATCAAAAAAATCTAATTAAAATAAAGCATTGAAAGAAAGCTTCGAGTGATGTCACCTCCAAGGATGAGGAGTTGACATCACTATATATCCTATAGATATTCAAATGATAATAAGGTACTATGGAGAACAAGTATATACCAATAAATTCAACAACTTAGATAAAATGAAAAATTCCTTGAAAGATACAGAATATCACAACTCACTCAAGAAGAAATAGATAAAGTGATTAGCCCTATATCTGTCAGAGAATTTAAATTTGTAGGTAAAAATTTCCTACAATGAAACTGTAGGCTCAAATGGCTTCATTATTGAATTCTACCAAACATTTATGGAGGAAATAAAAATTCTCAACAAATTCTGCCAGAAAATTGAGGAATCATTTTATGAGGTCAGCACTACCCTGATACTAAAATAAGACAAAGACATTATAAGAAAATTACAGACATATACCTGTATGATTACAGATGTAAAAATTCTAAAAATTTTAGCAAATTGAGTCCAATAATACATAAAAAGAATAATACAGTGCAACTACATAGGGCTTATCTCCAGAATGCAAGATGGGTTTCACATTTGAAATTAATCAATGTAATTCACCATATTAACATATTAAAAGTAGAAACCATGTGATCATTTCAACAGAGGCAGGAAAGCATTGATGAAATCCAAAACCATTTATGATAAAAAACAAAAAAACTCTGAAAAAACTAGCATTAGAAGGGAATTTTCTCAATCTGATAAAAAGCAACTACATAAATCCTACAATAGCTAACATCATACTTAATGGTGAAAGAGTAAATGCTTTGCCTCCAAAATGAAGAATGATACTACAGCATGTGCCCTTACTACTTGTATTCCATATTTTACTGGAGGTTTTAGTCAGTGCAATATAACAAGGAAAAAAATTAAAAGATGTCCTGATTGCAAAGGAAGAAGTTCACCTGTCTTTGTTTGTAGGTGACAATTGCATGTAGATGACAATTAGATGTAGAAAATCTGATAGAATCTACAAAAAAGCCACTGTAACTTTAGTGAGTTTATCAAGATTGAGGTATACAAAATCAACACACACACACACGCACACATATATATATGCAAATTATAGGTAGAAACTTTTAAATATATAATTTATAATAGAAAAAATAGAAAAAAATTATATAAAATATTATAAATAATAGAATAGAATAGAATAAAATATCTAGGAATAAGTCTGACCCAGAAATGTGAAAAACCTGTACACCAAAAATTATAAAACATTGCTGAGAGAAATTAAAGAAAATGGAAATCATAGGAGAAATATAGTTTTCTTTCATGGTTTGGAGGATTCAGTGTTGTTGAGATGTTGGTTCTTCCCCAAATGAACTATAGATTCAATACTACAATCCCTATGAAAATCCAAGCAGGCTTTTTATACAAATAGAAATTAATAAGTTGGTTCTAAAATTTATATGGAAATAAAAAGACCTAGAATAGCCAAAATAATGTTGAAAAGTGAACAATTATTCGTAGTGGCTAATACTGTCTGATTTTAAAAATTATTATAAAGAACTTATAAACATAAGTAATGTTGTAGATTATAATTCAGAAATAGATCCACATATATAGAGAGAAATATTAATAAAAATTGACAAAGGTGCACAGGCAATTCAGTGAAAAAAACATAGTCATTTCAAAATGATGCTGGAAAAATTGTATATCCACTTGTAAAAAATTAAGCTTCAAATACATACCTTGCATCATATACAAAAATTAACTCAAAATGGATCACATATCTAAATATAAACTCAAAACTATAAAACATTTTAAAGAAAAATGAGAGGAAACTTTTGTAACGTTAGGTTATGTGAAGATTACTTAGATATGATACCAAAAGCGTAGTTCATAAAAACAAATTTGGTTCTATTAAAATGTAAAACTTATTTTCTAAAGACATTGCTAGAAGAATAAAAAGACAAGCCACAGCCCAGGAAGAAAGGCTTCTAAAACACACATCTGATGGAGGACTACTATCCAGAAATGTAATTAAATCTAAAAACTCAATAATAAGAAAACAAGCAATCCTATTTTTAAAGATGGCTGAGAATTTTGAAGAGATGCTTTACTTTTAAAGATAATATATAATGGCTAGTACGCACATGAATTGATGGTTAACATAATTAATCTTTAATTAAATGAAAATTAAAACCACAATGAGATAGATACCTGGACACATATAAAATTTAAAAGACTGACCAGATCAAGTGTCGGTGAGGGTGTGGAGCAGCTAGGACTCCCACACGCAGCTTGTGGGAATGTAAAATGGTGCTACCTCTTTGGAAAACAATCTGGCAATTTCTTTAAAAGATAAACATGCAGCTACCAAATATTCCGGCCATTCTATTCTTAGTTGCTTACCCAAGGCATATGTTCACACAAAGCCTTTTGCAGGGATGTTCTTATCAGCTTTATTTGTAGTAACCCAAACTGGGTCAAAGCCTGTCAACAGGTAAACGAGTAAACAAATTGTGGTTCATCCATACAACTGAACACCACTGGACAATGTAACGAAATGGACTGTCGTAGAGCTCAATAACAGGGAGGAGTCTCAGAATAATTATATTGAGTGAAAGAAGCCAGATGATAAAGTATGTGCAATAGGATTCCATTTACAGTATGCAAAGCTGTAAATGTGCCAGTCCATCTGCAGTGACGGAAAGCACATTAGTTAGTGGCTGCCTGAGAAGACGGCGTGTGCAAGGATTGGGTAGAAGGGGGTAAAGGGGGACATGTAAGCTTCCTGGGCGGCAGATCTGTTCATCATCTTGATGGTTCGTTGTCTTAATTGTGGTGGTGTCTTCATGCATGTGTATGTATGTCAAAACTAACCGATAACATTGTTTTAAGAAAAAGCAAATAATAACACGTGGCTGGCCTATTTGCTTAAGAGACTTGTCTTGACGCTCATATGATACACGAAGCTAATAATAACTACACATTTGGTGGGCGTCTCTGTACCCCCACCCCCACCCAGCCCACAGTAACCCCCTTACCTCCCTCTTGCATCCACATCACACAAAACAGCCCTGGACCCTTGGACGCAGGTGATTGGACTGGGGAAGACAAGTGGACCAAGCTGGACCATCAGTTCCTCTGCCCTCTGAACGGAGAATTGATATCTCATGACAGACAGAGGGTTAATCTGTCTTCAGGATGCTTGGGAATGTGGGCCAGGCACCTTCTATTTTCCACGTGAACCTGAAAAGGAGAGGAAGCCCGTCTATGGGAAAAGAGAAAGATGAAGCCAGAATCAGAGAGAGAGAGAGGGAGGGAGGCTGTGGCCCCTTCCAAGGCCCAGTTGCCTATTCCCAGTATCTTTAAAGGGTGCCCCCCTATTCCAGCTTAGGGTCTCTCGTGTAGGCCTCTCTTAGCAGCCATCAGAACAACTCCAATGAATAAAGTGAGTGTGTGCTAGAAATTGTGCCGTGTACTTTAAAGACATCTTTCATTTTAATCTGTACAATCGTGCAAGGGAGATACTGTTTCTATTTTCAGATGAAGGAATAGAGGCTGCTGGCTGCTTGTGGGCAGGCATTGTGGTTGAGGCATCAGTGTAGGTAAAAGGCAGTGGGCCAAGGTTTCATTCATTGTGAGCCTACTGCCTGCCCCCAACCCAGACACCAAGAGTGCCCCGGGATGGAGGTCACGGTCCCTTAGGGGTTGCCTGTCCATTGTGGGTGGGGACAGTGGGCAGGTGGGAAGTGGAGATTGTGGTTCCCATCCCCAGCCAGGGGTGGCTTATCAGCCCAGTGCATGGCAGCTGGCAGGAGGGGGACCCCACAGCTGGGGGGCTGCGTGTGTCTGCTGGTGAGGTGGGGCTCTGGGTGCTGGCGAGGGTCTGCACGTGCCCAGAGATTATCACCGCCCAAGGAAGTGTGGCATTAAATAGTGAATGAAAAGACAACACGACAGGTTGACAGAGAGACCATGGAAGAAAAAAAAAAAAGTTTCATACTTCAGTATGTTTAAAGGCACTTTCATCCTCCTTGCAGATAAGGACCCTGGATTTTCATCTTCTTGTTGACCCCACGAAATGTGTAGTTGGCTGTGATTTGGTTAAATTAATTTTCATAGTAAGTCATGAAATTGAGACTATTCCTTATTTCCTGATATTTGTGTTTTAAAAGGTTTTTATATTTTAAAGAATTAAGGCTAATAGAGAGGGACGAATACACCCCATCCCTCAAAGAAATTGTGGGTTTGGATCTGGACCACAACAATAAAGCCAATGTCGCAATTGAATTTTGCGAGTCACATGAATTATTTTGGTTTTCCAGTGCATGTAAAAGTTACATTGACACCGTATTGAATTCCATTGAGTATGTAATAGAATTATGTCTGAAAAATCAATGTGCATACCTTAATTAAAAATACTTTATTGCTAAAAAAAGAATGCTCAAACTCCTCATCTGAAGCTTCAGTGAGTTGCAATCTTTTTGCTCTAGCACAGGATCTTACTTCCTCCACGTGGAGGGCTGCTGGCTGATCGGGGTGGTGGTTGCAGAGGGTTGGGGTGACTGGTAATTTTAAAGAAATAAGACAGCAAGGAGGTTTGTCACATCAATGGACTCTTCCTCTCACAAAAATATTTCTCTGTAGCGTGTGGTGCTGTTTGATAGCATCTTACCCACAGTAGAATGTCTTTCAGAATTAAAGTCAGTCCTCTCAAACCCTATTGTTGTTTTTTCAACTAAGTTTATGCAATAGTCTAAATCCTTTGTTGTCATTTCAACAACGTTCACAACATCTTGACCAGGAGTAGATTCCATCACAAGGAATCATTTTCTTTGCTCATCCATAAGGAGCAACTCCTCATCTATTCAAGTTTTATCATGAGATTGCAACAATTAAGTCACATCTTCAGCCCCTACTTCTAATTCTACTACTCTTATTACTTCCACAACATCTGCAGTTATTTTCTCCACTGAAGCCTTGAACTCGTCAAAGTTATCCATGAGGGTTGGAATCAAATCTTTCTAATTCCTGTTTGTGCTGCTATTTTGACCTTCTCCTGTGAATCATAAATGTACTTAATGGTGTATAGAATGGTGAAAGTTTTCAATTTACTTTGCCCAGATCTGTCAAAGGAATCACCCTCTGTGGCAGCTACAGGCTTACAAAATGTATTTCTTAAATCATAAGACTTAAAAGTCAAAATTACATTGTGATCTAATGTTGTGGATGTTGTGTTAGCAGTCATGAAAACAATATCATCTCCTTGTACATCTCCATCAGAGCTCTTGGATGACCAGATGCATTGTCAATGAGAGTAATATTTTGAAAAAAAAACACTTTTTTTTCTGAGCAGTGGGTCTCAACAGTGGGCTCAAAATGTTCAGTAAATCATGCTGTAAACAGAAGTGCTGTCATCCAGGCTTTGTTGTTCCATTTCTAGAGTGCAGACAGAGTAGATTTAGCATAATTCTTATGGGCCCCAGGATTTTTAAATGGTCAATGAGCATTGGCTTCAACTTAAAGTTACCAGCTACATTAGCCCCTCACAAGAGAGTCAGTTTTTTGAATCTTTGAAGCCAGACATTGACTTCTTCTTTCTAGCTATGAAAGTCATAAATGACAGCTTCTTTCAATCGAAGAAATGTAGATGTTTCATCTACATCAAAATCTGTTGTTTACTGTCGCCACCTTCGTCAATTATTTTAGTTCATTCATTTAGATAATTTGAGCTGCCTCTACATCAGCACTTGCTGCTTCCTTTGCACTGTTATGTTATGGAGATAACTTCTTTCCTTAAATCTCATGAACCTCCCTCTGCTAGCTTCCAACTTTTCTTCTGCAGCTTTCTTACCTCTCTTGGCCTTCATAGAATTAAAGAGAGTTAGAGACTTACTGTGCATTAGGCTTTTGCTTAAGTGTTGTGGCTGGTCTGGTCTTTTATCCAGACAACTAAAACTTTCTCTCTATCAGCAATAAGGCTGTTTCACTTTCTTGTCATTCATGAGTTCACTGGAGTAGCATTTTTCTTTCCCTTTAAGAATTTTTTCTTTGAATTTACAACTTGGCTAACTGTGCAAGAGACCTAGCTTTCAGCCTATCTCAGCTTCTGACATGTATTCCTAACTAAGCTTAATTATTAGCTTTTGATTTAAAGTGAGAGACATGTAACTCTTCCTTTTACTTGAACACTTTAGAGGTCCATTGTAGACTTATCGATTGGCCTAATTTCAATATTCTTGTTTCTCAGGGAATAAGGAGGCCTGAGGAGAAGGAGAGATATGGGGAATGGCCAATTGGTAGAGTAGTCAGAGTGCATAACACATTTATCAGTTAAGTTTGCTGTCTTATATGGACATAGTTCCTGGCACCCCAAATAATTATAATTATTTAATTATAAGTAAACTAATTACAATAGTAACATCAAAGATCACTGATCACATATTACCATAAAAGATAAAACAAAAACAATGAAAAATTTGAAATAATGTGAGAATTACCAAAATATGTCACAGACATGAAATGAGCACATGATTTTGGAAAAATAACACCAGTAGACTTGCTTGACACAGGATTGCCACAAATCTTCAATTTGTAAAAAACACAATATCTGTGAAGCACAATAAAGTGAACAGAAATAAAATGATGTATGCCTGTACTTCTAATAAACATCAACTTTGTGATCCTTGTTTGATAAATAGGCATTTTCTTCTTTTTTGTCATTAAAGTTAAGTTGGTATCAGTTTTAAATAACTTGTTATAACTATAGAATGTTTTTGTAAACCTTTTGGTAACTACAAAGAAAAATCCTATAAAAGATAACACCAAAAATAAAAATGGATTGAATTAAAGTATACTACCAGAGAAAATCACTTAATCACAAAAGAAGACAGTAAGAAAGAAAGGAAGAGAGAAGTTACAAAACAAATAGAATGCAAGTAACCAAATGGCAATAGTTAAGTCCTTACCTTTCAATAATAACATTAAATTTAAATGTATTAAATTCTCCAATAAAAAGAAACAGAGTGGCTGAATGGATTAGAATACAAGACCCAACTATATGCTGCCTATAAGAAACTCAATTCACCTATAAAGACACACATAGACTGAAAGTGAAGAGATGAAAAAAGGTATTCCATGCAAACAGAAACCAAAAAAGAACAGGAATATCTATACATATGTCAAATAAAATAGACTTTAAGACAAAAACTGTAAAAAGATTCAAAGAAGATCATTATATAATGATAAATGGGTCAATTTAGCAAGAGGATATAAAAATAGTAAAATATACACACCCAACATGGGTGTACCCACATATATAAAGCAACTATTTATAGATCTAAAGGGAGAGATAGACTAATACAATAATAGTAGGAGACTTTAATACTTCGCTTTCAGCAATGGACAGATCATCCAGGCAGAAAATATATAAAGAAACATCAGACTTAAACTATAGTCTGGACTAAATGGACCTAAAGAGCATTTACAGAACATTTCATTTATCTGCTACAGAATAAACATTCTTCTCATCACCCCATGGAGTGTTCTCCAGGATAGACCATATGTTAGGCCATAAAACAAGACTCGAGAAATTTCAAACAGTCAAAATCATATCAAGTAACTTTCCTTGAATGCAATGGAATAAAACTAGAAATCAATAACAACAGGAAATTTGGAAGTTACATATACATATAAATGAAGCAACGTGCTGTGGAATGCCCCTCTGGTACAGAGTGTCGCCTATTGTTAATGGAATGAATGTTTTTTTCAAGTTGGGAGATGAAAGGCATGAAATGTAGGTGTCAGTTTTTTCCCAGTCAATGTATGTTATGCGGTTGGCACGTGTGTGCTGCAATGCAGCTGTTAGGATGAGATATTCTCACAACCAGCCTGCTGACCACATGCCTGACCGAGAGTCTCTTCCTGCCTTCCTTCCAGTTTTACGGGAGCCCTATACAGTCCGTGTGGAGGACCAGAAAACCATGAGAGGCAATGTCGCGGTCTTCAAGTGCATTATCCCCTCCTCGGTGGAGGCGTACATCACTGTCGTCTCATGGGAGAAAGACACTGTTTCACTTGTCTCAGGTAGGCTTTGCGTCTCTGGGCTGCAGGTGCCGGGCTTACCTTCCGGAAAGGTGGCCTCACCTTTGGAACCGGGTCTCCACGTATGTGCTCGTTGTTATTAAGAATTAGTATCCTTCGGGTTGATGCTGTTTTATAAATGAACCTGATATGAGGGTTTTATGTCAGTTTATGATGGCTTGATTGAGATATTCTTGGCGAATAGACTGCTGAGTAGATATTAGTGACTTCCACAATAAGCGTAGCCATTATGTTAACTGTTACGAGGAAACTGTGGTTTTATTTCTGCTTCTAAAGATGAAGTAGTGGTGTTGTGCAGCTGAGAGAGACCTCAGTGATACAGGCATGACTGATATTCTGAAACTAAGATCAGGAGAATGGAAGTCCTGATTCCATGCTCTTTTAGCCCTTTCGAATGTCTTAAGGGTTATGTTGTATCTCTGACCTCTTTCTTGAAGATTCTATTAAGAATATATATTCAGCACTGAAACACATATTTGTATATGAGTAATATCTTGGCTTATATTTGGTATCCAGAAACGACAAAATTTAAATTTAGCCTCTAAGAAATGGCAGCTCTTTATTTCTAATGGTATTAATATTTAAGTTGATTTCTCGCTCTGAACTATTTACCTGGAAAGGCCACGGTCAGTGTGGTGCTTGGTTTTCCTGTTTTACACATCCTTGTATAATGACCGTTGGCATATCTGAAAAGATGTTGGATGGTTTTGGAAAAGAATGGTGATGAGCATAGTCTGCGTTCTAATGTGGATTAGAAATAGTTGCTTTTCTTTTCATGTCTTTACGTACACACTTGGACACACATACAACGTGCATTTTTAACATAATTCTTGACTAAGCAACATTTTATCAATTTATGGAGAGAAGAATTTGGAACCTAACACTCATAGTGACATACTGTTTTTTATTTTTCAGCTTATCGATTAGCTAGAGAGTATAGGTTATTGTACATGAAAGACTAGAAGCCAATTTAAAAGATCTAAATCAAAAGTGAAATATTTTGTCATTAAAGACATCAAAGGACTCTAGGGTGTAATGGAAGTTTTTAGGTTTTTTACTTAGTATTGTCTTTACAGTGAATTCAAAACCCCTCATGTTTCAATCAATAATAAATTCCTTGCTGTTATGTTGATTAATATTAATAATTTTTTAACTTAGGGTATTGAAAAATAGTAAGCATAAGAACTGAAATATGATTGCAATAATCAGAATGGAGATTTACCTGTGTCCATTTCTTCACTAAATTTCAAAATTTCATGATCTTAATCTTCTCTCCTTAGGGCTCATTTTGGTTTTCTTAATGACAGGTGGAAAGATTTGGTAATTGTCATGTGGTTATGTTCAGAGTCAAAGGGGAATGGCTCTCAAATCTATATGGTGAGGGGTGTGTGGATTCAGGGAGGGGGAGAATTTGGGGCTGTATTTTCAATTTCCCAGACTCAAGAGCCCAAGCTGATGGAGGCTCCACCATCTTATAAAACTGCCATCCAGATTTACAGCCTAGGGGCTGCTCTGGCAGAGGTAGAGAGCACAGGAGAATGATAAGCTGCCTCTTAGTGCTTCTACTTGGAGTTGACACGTCACTACTGTTCATCTTTAATTGGCCAAAGCAAGTACCTTGGCCATGTGTGACTTCAGTAGGGCATGTGCATGAAAAGAGAGCAGAACTGAAAATCCAGGTGAGGAATAGAAATACCTACCAGGTTTTTACATATCTATGTGTATCTGTCTGTCTAATAGATATAAGATGTGTGTTCTTCCGTTTCCTAGACATCTTTAGTTAGTGGTCAAACCAAATGTAGGTTTCACCTTTTTGCAATCTATGTGAATAGACTTTATTTTCTTTCCAATGTGAACCTTATTAAATACTAAAAAAAAAAAAAGGAATTTTATATCTGGTAAGTGGGGAGGATGCTGGCATGCAGAATATGGAGTTTGTGTCTTGCTGGTAGGAACCATTAGCTCCCACATCCTTGCTTCAGTCATGCACTGGAGCTTCATCTTTCGGTAAAATTTTAAAAGCCACCACATGTACTGTGGGTAAGCACTTGGCTTCTCTTTCTTTGCAATGACATCTAGAAAACAAATGTGGCATAAGTTTGTATGTTATTGAGGAATACATCAATAACAAGCTTTTATTTGTTGGTAAGTAAGCCTGAGAGAGAGAGAGAATAGTGGAACGTAAGTCTATTAAAACTATAATTAAAAATGACCTTGTAAATGACAACAGGGCCCCCAGTCAGTGTTAGGATGCAAGCAGAAAGTATAGAAACCGAGCCTTTTGACATGACTTGCTACTTGCTCACTGCTCCAGTTGGACCCCGTTCCCAGGGCCTGAGCTCCACCCATCAAAACTGCCAGGGAGGGAGGTCAGGAAGTCACTGGAGGTGGGAAATAGTTGAAAACATTGGGGATATTAATAAATAAACCAGTTTAACACGGCTTAGGAGGAGAAGGATTATATTTCTCTTTGGTGGCCAGGTCAGGGCACAGGTAAGGAAGGAGGTTGGCCTTTCTTGACCATCTGCAGGGGAGGTGTGTGTGTGTGTGTGTGTGTGGGTGTGTGAGAGACTGAGAGGAGGAACCTGGGACCTCCCTTCTCCACTCTCGCTGGTGGGGCTGAGCTGCTGAAGGGAAGCGCTGGAGATTCTTGGCTTCAGCGGGTGCACAGCACAGAGGCGTCAGGAATAGGGGAGAATTAGCACTGGGCTCTAGGAAAGAAGTCCTGACTGCTGTGGGCACAGCAGCTGATCCGGAAGAGGCACCTTTGTCTCTGCTTTGTAAATAAACCGATAGCCCCTGTGTCTCCTGTCGAGCTAGTTTAGAGTTATTCCTTGGCATGGTCATCACCCGGCGCCCTCTTCCTGGGTTAGGACGACATCTCCGCCTGCTGGAATCTGGCTGGGAAGTTTATCCCGGGAAACATTCCGACTCCATGCAGATCGCTTCCTGTAGTTGGGAATTCTCCCCGTGGAGAAGAGCTATTAACTGATCCAGCCATGAACATGAGCCTGTGTAGGTAGGGGTGCTACTGCAGAGAACGGGGAGTTGATGGCAGGCGGAGCCGGTGAACAGGCTACGGCCCGCGGTGCCCACAGGAGCAGGGTGGGCAGCTGCCTGCTCAGAGGTGGCCTGGCTGCCCCCCGATACTGGGGGCTCAGCCTGGAGGGTTGGGAGGATGCCTGGGGCCGGCCAGAGCAGCAAAGGCCTGCTTCAAACAGGTGAGCAAGGGGCTCTAGTCCAGGGACCCTGGAAATCTTGGCTAAGGGAGATGGATATTTGTCTTCTGCAGATTCTTTTTCAGGGAAAAAACAGAGTTAAACATATCGGTGTTTTCCTACACAAATAGACAAGTGGTTTCTATTAGCATGTCTTACCAATTTTTGTCCCTTATCTTGGTTGAGAAAATGAGTGGCTGGGTTACGTCCTTGCCAGGGCGAGGGGCCCCAGCGCAGCGTCTGCGTGGGCTCCACCGTGAGCCCCGACACCCGGCGGTGGCCTCCGTGAGCGTGTCACCCATCAGATCGGGCCCTCGCTTCTTCCCAGAGGCGGCTTCGGTCCTTCTGCTTGTAGACTCAGGAATCCAGTCGTGCGTCTTCGTCATACGGGGGTCATGAGGTTACCAGCATCAAGGACGTAAATGAGCTCATTTATTTTCGGTGGTCTTTGAAAAAAAATGCCCCAGCAGGCTGAAAGCAGGAACCCCGTAGCTTCCCCAAAGGAAGAAAATGTTCACGGTGTCTGATGCTGCTTTGCTGCCGGCCTGGGCTCTTCCCACGCAGTTGACATTCACCCTCAGACTCCATCGCGACCGGTGACGGGTGAACCTGCAGAGAGAAAACGTTAGGGGACAGGCACCACCCTGCCACCAAACGTGCTCCATCAGTGTGATGGATCCTGACCGACCTATTGTCTTCTCGCCTCACTAGGATGAGCCGGAAAAGACAAGAGAGCCAAGATGTTCATACGCATGTTTTTTTTACACATCCTTATCCCTTCTTCTCTTGCCTTAAGCCACAGTGAAAGCCTTTAAGATGTCAGAATATTAACGTAGCCCAATAAAAGCACAGTGGCTGGAGCAGCAGCGTGCTTCGGAGTGATTGCTGATGTGGAGATCCGCAGGCCCATCCCGGGGAAGAACAATGACGCCAGCCGCGTGTCCGGCTCTCCCGTGACAACCCGGTCGTGAATTGCTTTCCGATGAGGGAGGCCGCCATGAGAGAGCCCGGCATTCTGTTTCTGTTTCTTCTGATAAAATTGTGCGAATCTCACCAGGGGTTTAGCTACATTAACATCAAAGACACAGCCCAAGGGTAACCGGATTTGGAAAATGGAAAAAGCAAATATTTTACTATTCCCAGAGAAACTGCCTCCCTCTTTAGCAGCGGCTCAATCTTCTGGTACAGGATTTCCTACCTGAGCACCTCTCTCGGTGATGACTCAGGGAGAATTTTTGTCTCTCAGGATCAGTGAATTCGGGTCCATGGATGATTGTCTTCTTCCTGTGTTTTGAGTAGAAGTGAACAGTTTTCTGTCAGTTCTAAATATCAAAGGGCATAAACCCGGCACTTCACATGGAAGCATTTGATGTAGTTCTTAGGAGCTGTAACTGGGTCTGGGCGCCCTAGATAACGCAGGATCTGAGCTTGCAGAAGCAACCCCTGCCCAGAACCCTGCAGAGGTGGTTTCTGCCCTTAAGGAGCTGGGGTGGGGGGTGCTGTGCGGTCACTATTGGCGTGTCCCTACTGTGCAGGCACCTCAGCAAAGCACCCCAGACACACTGATGATTTTGCCTCGGGAAGGAGGGAAGCTTTCAGAAAAGACGTGGTTATTTAAGAAAAATCTTTGTTTGCATTTTAGAGAAGGGAAAACAGTTAAATTATGGATACAGTCAGCCAAATCAGGCAAGGTTTTCCCGAAGCATGTTTCTGCAAACCTGAACTAAGAGCGGATCGGATGAGACCTGTTCTTATTTGGAAGATGAGAAGCACGGTTTTGGGGGGACCTGTGGGGGATGCTATGGTGGGTGCCGGCACGTGTGCACTCTGTGACTGCAGAGGTTAACCTTCCCTTTTGCTAAGGCACTTCTGTTTTCATTTAACTGCCAGCCGTTGAGCGTTTTCAAAGTAGGCTGCTACTTAGCAGTTAGGATGCCGCCTTGTCGAGACCCAGGGCTGCCCTCAAAGAGCTTGCAAGGAAAAGGACCAACACTGAAATGATGGAAAGAGCAAACCCAGACTCACCTGGTAGCCTCGTCTTTGATTTTTAAAAGGGTCAGGGAGTTGCAGAATTAAAGAAGCATTTCTTCAACATTCACTAAATAGAAATGTGCAGGACAGCACAGTTCAGGAACAGTAACAGTAACAGGAACATTTTTCTATTCGTTATCACCTATCTATCTTGTATCTATCAGTCCTTCATCTAATCTTTTATTTATATTGATTTTTAGTAACTAGGAACCTCATTTCAAATCCCAGAAATTATTCTTAGCACAGGAGGTCTACGCCACCCCGGAATTAGAAAGGTGGAGAGGTGTAGGTAGCATTTTTTTGGCATGCTATATTTTTGAGAGTGAGGTAACAGAAACATATGCCACATGCAAGTTTACAGGAAGAGACCGTCCTGGCCTTTTTCATTTTTAAACCATCCATTATGCTATAGTTTTGCCATTTAAGTCTGTTGCTCACTAAGTTTTTACGTGTTACTCCACGGCCACCTGAAAGTGATTAAAGACTGGCTGTTTCCCGCTCTGGCGGAGGCTCTATGTGACACTGGGGGTGGGGACATGTGGGATGTGACCTGGCCCAGAGCCCCCCAGTGGTGCCCCGAGCGCAAGCTCTGTGGAGGCTCTGCCCTCAGACAGGTGGCACCTCCCCACTCTTCAAACTGGAAACTACGCACTGTGGTTGAGACAGCCCCAAACAGAAACATGCATTTTTGACTGTGGAACCACTGAAATTGCTAGGTAGACACATAGAGATAGACATGTGAATGTAATATTTTTTTCTTTAAAAGAGAAATCAAGAAAGGAAAGTGTGGTAGCAAATGGAGCCCCGGGGATCCCAGGAGTGGTGTACATGTATGTGTTGTATGTGCGTGTTCAGTGCATGTGTGAGGTGTGCATTGCCCATGTGTGTGTGTGTGTGTCCATGTATGTGTGTATGCTGTTTGGTGTGGTGCATGTGTATGGTGCAGGCATGTGTGTGCGGGATGTGTGTGGTGTTTGATGTGTGTGTGTGGGTGTACGTGTGCTGTGTGTTGTGTATGTGTGTGTGTGTAAAACGCCATGTGCTGTGAAGGCATTGGATTATTAAGTTGAGCTAAAATGCCCCTTGATTTCCTGCTCTAAGTATGTCCTGGAGAATATGACATTTGATCGCAGCTCTGACACAGGGTAGCTGGGTGACCCAGGGAAAGGTGTCTCTCTTTCTCTCTCTTTTCTTCACCTTGGCTTTCTCACATGGACAAACAATGGTTTCACTGGTTTATTCTCACAATAAAATGGCAGGGCATTAAAATTCCAATTTGAACATTCCATCTCTCGAGCCAACTGCTGTCCAAGCCGTGTGTCAAGGATTCCCAAGACCACTGCAAGGTCTGATTTGCTGGAAAGACTCTATGAGCATAGAGTTGTATCTACAGCTGTGATTTATTCCGGGAGGAGGACACGGCGCAAAAGCAGCAAAGGGAAAAGGCAGATGAGGTGATGTTCAGAGGAAAACAGGCGCAAGTCCCCAGAGGGTCTTCTCCCTGTGGAATCCCACAGGATGCACTTAATTCCCCAGTAATGAGTTGTGACGGGAGATGTGACGTTGTCTGCCAGGGTAGCCCATGGAGACTCAGTGCCCAAGGATCTCACTGGGGGCTGGTCCTGTCGGCACACTCTGCCTGGCACGTACCCCAATTCCAGACGCCTAGAGAAAGCAGGTGCTCAGCATGGACAGTGTCACATATACAGTTCAGGCACATGAGCCACCCTTGTCAGTGAGGACAGTGGGAACCCTTCTCAACTCCCAGTGACCAGCCAGGGTAACCTTGCACACTGGCCTTTGTGAAGACAACAGTCACAGACCTACTGTGTTAACTCTTTCTGATACAATGCAACTTCTTTGATGATGTGGCTCATTTTTTTATATGCATTCAACGATCACTTTTTGAAGATGCCCATCACGAAATGTTGGAGAAAGCAAGCAAATAAGATAATGTGTACTTTAAGAGCCTTCCTGCCTAGTATCCAAATACTTCCAGCCTTGAGAACGATCCCACCCCAAATTACTTTAATGTCCCCAAACACATCAATTCATTCTTTCCTTGCTCCACCTAAATGTAAATGTGGTTCAATTTATATTTGGCTATGAGGCATCTTCTGCCTTCTCTCCTCACTCCGTAGGATGTCTGGTCCTTTCTACGCATGGAAAACAGATGGCCAGCCAAGCCAACCAGATATAATTTGGGCCCAAGCATATTCTCTGGTCTCTTGCTCGTCTATGAGTGTTTATTTAGGAAATTTGGAGAGAATAATAGGATCTTTCATAAATATTTGGCAGTGATAACAATAACGCCTTTGACATTATTATTATCAATAAGCTAAAATTAGACGTCAGAAATCAAGACTTGCTTAGGCAGTGGTGCCATAGTATGAGAAAACAGGATTCAAGATTTAGAAATATAATTTTTGAGCCAGAGTAACTTATTAGCTACTCGAGAGGTGAATGTGAAGTCAAGGTGTTGTCAAGCCAGAGATAAGCATAGATTGCACAGGCTTCTGGCGCTGGTTCCTTCGGGCTGGGCTGGCCAGGTGGAGGGAAGTCCCCCCAGCAGGTGAGTTGGCAGAAGGTCACCAGGCAGAGCCACCATGACTGCCAGCCCTTGGTGGCTTTACTCCTGGGTGGATGGGACAGGGCAGTCAAGTCTAGCAGCCTGGACCTCCCTCTCCTCAGTCGCCACATCCCTGCGGTTTCCCTGAGTCCAGGCAGCCACCGCCATTTCCCTTCCCCTCCTCCGCCTGCTGAGCATGATGGGAGCTTGGGCGCACCGAGCATTTGTGACGTGTAGTTGTGACTGGCTCTTCTCCTTTGGTCCGGATCTTTGGGGGTTTCCTGCCAACCCATTCTGTGTTGCTGAAGGTGTCTTTCCCAAGCCTTCTCTCCGCGTCCTTAAGCTCTTCATTCTCAGCCCCCCTCGACCCACCCTCCAGTGTTCAAAGATCACGTGCTTTTTACTCAGGGAGTCTGAGAACAGCTCTCTCCTGCGGCCCTTCCTCCCTCAGACATTGTCCGACTTCGTGTTTTCTCTCACAGGAAGAGATGTCGTCTTTTCATCCAGTTTAACCTCCCACCAGGGCTGTTGTCACAGCACCCCGCCCCCAGACTTTGCTGTGACCTCATTTCACCAGTTGTCACCTCTATTATCTCTGCCATCATCTTTTTAGTAACGACTGTATTTCTTATGACACAGGTGCCCAGGTCTCCCATTTTAAAGAAACCCTTCTCTTTGTTGACTTCTTTCTTTCTTTCTTTCTTTCTTTCTTTCTTTCTTTCTTTCTTTCTTTCTTTCTTTCTTTCTTTCTTTCTTTCTTTCTCTTTCTTTCTTTCCTCTTTTCTCTCTCTCTCTCTCCTTCCTTTCTTTCTTTCTTTCTTTCTTTCTTTCTTTCTTTCTCTTTCTCTCTTTCTTTTTCTCTCTGTTTCTTTCTCTCTCTCTCTTTCTCTTTCTTCCTCCCTCCCTCCCTCCCCCCCCCTTTCTTTCCTTTCAAAACTTCTTGAGAGAATAGTCCAACTCACTATCATTCCCAGCCCTCATCATTTGGAGTCTGCCTCTCATATTCTACTGAAATTTACTGCTTCAGTTCCACCCGTGACTTCCTAATGTCAGATCTCCACGCTGTCTCTTGGTCCAGTTTCTCTCTGACTTCCTTGTACAATGTACACAATTGCCCACCTTACTCGGTTGGTTGCTGTATTAGTCAACTCTAGCTTCCAAAACAAAATACCACACACTGGGTGGTTTAAACAACAGGAATGTATTTTTGCACAGTCCTGGAGACTGGAAGTCCAAGGTCAGGGTGCCGGCGTGGTAGGGCTCTGGGGAGGGCTTACTTTGTGGTGTGCACACAGACTCCTTCTGTCTATGACCTCACAGACCTCACTCTCTCATGTTTCTTCTTCTTCTTTTTTTTTTTTAAGTAACATGTGAATACAAATTTATTTAAAATACACTCAGACAATACAAATAAAGGAGAAGTCCACTCTTGGGCACTAATCCTATCACCTTTCTGACCTCATGTAACCTTACTTCTTTACTCCTAATCCAGTCACATTGCAGGTTAGGGCTTAAACATAAGAATTTTCAGGGGACACAGGACAGTTCACAGCATTTGCCCTTTTTTGATTTGTAGAAAACTATGCTGCCCTGGTTGACCTTCTTTCTTATTATTTCTGTGCCATCTCTTTCCTTAACTTTACGTCTTTTCTTCCCCACTCAGCAGTGTAAGTTGGCCTCACAACCCAACCTCAGCCACTTTCTCTACTGGTCATTTTTATCTGTCTCCCAGGTCTTCATCCATTGCTTCTACACAGGTGATCCCAACTTTGGCCCTGCCTTCTCTCCTGGACTTGCTTATTCACCATACCTGGGACCTCTGGCCTCTTCAGACAGAGCACACCTAGCACAGAACTCAACAGTCCCACAGCCACAGATGAGTTTCCCTTTGCTTTACTCATTTTTTTTTTTTTTAGATGATGACTGTGTTACTTTCCTAGGACTACCAAAAAATAGCACAGACTGGGTGTTTAGAAATAGAAATTCATTTTCTTGTATTTCTGAAGGCCAGAAGTCCACAGTCAAGGTGTCTTCAGGGCCATGCTGCCTCTGAAGGCGCTAGAGACAATCTGTCTTACACTCTGCCTGGCGTCTGGTGTTGCCAGCAGCCTTGGGTGTTCCTCGGTTTCTAGAAGCATCAGTGCAGTCTCTGCTTCCATGATCACACGGCCTCTCCCCCTGTCTGTGTGCGTCTTTGTGTCTCATCTCATCTTGTAAAGACACCAGTCATATTGGATCAGGGGCCCACCCTGTTTCAGTATGGCCTCCTGTTAACTGATTAAATCTACAATGACCTTATCTCCAAATAAGGTCACATTTCGAGGTTCCAGGAAGGACACTTTTAGGGGAAGCTCTCCAACCCTCTATCATAACAAATCCTTCCAATTCTTTTTGACCCTCTCTCACACATATTCTCTATCTTTTCATCTCCTGCTTGATACACAGTAGACAGCCAATAAATGATCACTCAATGGCATCCTTAAATAAAAAAATTTAAAGGCAGGAAACAAAAGCAGAAAGCCTCACTGGTGTGGCAACTCCTAGTGCTGTCCCTATAGCCCTGTCCCCGCTGGCATTGGAAGTCCAGCTGGCAGCCACACTGTCAGCTGCCTCTCCCCCAGCTGCGAGCAGTCTGCCCTTGTGTCCAACTGGGCTGAGGGCCAGCACAGGGACCGGATCAAGATGGCCCAGGGCCAGGGCACCAGGGACAGCAGGCAAGCTGCTTGACTGGCATTTTCAGATTGTATGCACATAAACTCACTTTCTGCATCTAAATTCTGTATCTACTGAACTCCGTGTTTCATTGCTCCCCTAGCCAAATGTTCTGGGCTATGCTGAAGCATTATGATATGACATAAGGCAGCCGATGATACAATGATAGCTCACATTTTAGACAAATCCTACTACATTTGGGTGTGGCAGATTGTTTGGCGTGCCAGAGTCCTGTGCTTCCTCCCTCCGAAGGATAAGGGGGATATTTGCTAATGGAATAATGAATGATAAATTTCCCAAATGATTAGTGGTTTGAAAACTTACATGAAATGAAAATTTTTTTCTTAAAAAGTACCCCAAATTCCAAAATCAGTTCCATACTACCTGAATTTTTATTGGATAAACAAATCACTTAGTGTTAAAATTTGTACAATTAACTCCTATTTGAAAAGTTGCATTAACTGTCCAAGGTCCATGTATGGGGAAACAATGAGAGTGTCTGCAGAATATTTCAGTCTGGTTAGTGTCTTGAAATACACTGAAGATGTTGAGCATTGCCTGCCCAGAATTAGATTTTATAAACAGTAGAAAATCTCTAGCACGTGCTGCTCTGTAGTACAGCATGGTCAAAATGTTATTTGTAGAGAAGCTAATAAGAAAATATAGCAAATAAGCAAATATATATGGGTCATATGCTCTTCCAGGGATGGTTTTAGGCCTCTTAGTGTCTTTCATTTTGCCAACAGTATACACCAGGGCTTACATTTGCAATCAGAGTGACCTGGCCTTGGGTCCCACCCCCATAACTGTGAGACCTTCAGTAGTTAATTACCTATTTGTGGAATTGGCTACCATATTTTTATAAAGATAAAAAAATGCTATAACTGCAGTGCTAGGCCAAGAAAGGCATGGTTAGCCTTCTAGATCTCTAGGTATGCATTCCCCTATCAAGCCTTTAGGTACATGTATGGACCCTGAAGCCAATATCTAGGACCTAGGTCTACATTTCAGATCTAATACGGACCAAGATACATGCCCCTGGGTTAATTACATAACCTTCCTATGCCTCAGTTTCCTCTACTGTAAAATGGAAATAATAACAATAATGATATCATAAGATGTTACAAGAATTAAATGAACTAAGATACGTAAGTGCTTAGCACAGTGCTTGACATTAATGTTGACCATTGTTACTATTGTTATTATCTTCTGTCTGTATAAAGTGCTCCTGTTCCAGACACTGGGAGGTCAAGACACCATGGTTTCAAAGCAAATAGGCATTAACTTGTATACTGCTTGTCAAGAAGTCAAAGCAAATGTAATTCTATTTGAGAAGAGTTTCTAGAATGAAAGGTATGCTGAAGAAGTCATGAGTAAAGGATCCAAAATCGTGCAATTTCAATACAAAAGCCTTAGGATATTAATGAACTGATAGCCTGTAGGATTTTATTAAAGCAAACAACTCTTTACCTACATCATTAAAATGTTTACTTTTCTTAAACAGAAATTGTATGATGTAAAATGAACAATAAACCAGAATGAAAGGCTCTTATGTTTTGCCTTAACCATCCTTGGTAAACGAAAGTAGGTATATATTCAGGAAAGGTTAGGGCATACATTAAAATGCTCGCAACACATTTGGATTATTGAATAGCTAATGATTATATAGCATGTATGTGTCAGGTTATATTTACAACTTCACAACAACCCCATTAGCTAGCTACTGGTCTCAGCCTCACTTGCAGGTGAGCATCCTGAGAGCTTCAGCAATTTACCTGAGGTCTTCTCCTGCAGTGCTCCTGCTCTAAAAGACAGACAGTTTGTCTTTCTTAAAAAAACAAAAACCAAAAAACATTTCTTTCATTTTCCCAAGGTACATAAATGCATAAAAGCAACTAATATTGTCAACTGATTGACATGCCACTTATAACAGCGATAACTCTTGAAAACAGGGTCTTATTTAAGCAAGAAAATACATTTTCCAATATATGATCCAAGCTAAACTTAACTTTCTGCATATTTGACACATGTAGGGCATTTCCTTGTGGTTTGAGGGCAATATGCTTAATGTTTTCTGAACACTATTGTGTAACTAGAGTAAAATCGAAATAGAGGAAATTGCCTAGGACAAAAATAATCTCTTAGTTTTAATTTTACTTAAAGTCATCCCTTACCATCAATTTCAAGGATAACATTACAGTTTTGGACACATAGTAGATGCTTAATGAGTAATTATTGAGTGAATTTTGAATGAGCAACTTTTCCATCAAAATGCCGGTGCTATTTCCTTTCAAAGGATTCTTAATGCTTTAAGAAGAGCTTTTACTTCTCTATATTTTTCTACTGCTCTAAAATACAATTTTACATCAGCTTCTCCTTCCAGTGCAGAGTGCCTTGGTAGGCAAGTCAGAGGTAACCTGGGATTTCACAGCTGACTTCTCCTACATGATGTTGTTCTAAGGCGAGTAGAAATTCCAAATTCTCAGTATTTAATATTCCCAGAGCAAAAGCTTTCTTCTTTTATTTTCACAAAATGATTTTATTGTCGTTACTCCTACAATTTTATATTGCAGCATTTGTTAAAATGCCACATCGAATAGGAGGACGGCACAAGTTAATGGAAATCCTTACGTGCTGAGAACTTTAGAGGCATGTCGAGCATTTGCTGACGCACTGCGTCCATAGCCCAGTCATCGATCCTGAGATTTAACTCTTCTCTTTTATCTAAAGGGGGTATACACATTTGATAAACACAGAGTCCACTCTACACTTGTGGCTTTTGTGTGTGGTTGTGTATTCTTCCAAGTAGTCATCAATGGGCTCTACCGATTTATTAATGTGGCAATGGATCTAAAAATTGTAGCATTTCTGTGCAGAAGAGCTTCAGGTATGTTCCTGACCTGGATTCTTGAGCCCTGGAAAGGTCACATGGGTTGAGGGGAGAGCGGGAGTGACAGCTGCTTAGCTAATAGGGTCACCCACAGGAGCCCAGACGAGCATGAGAATGTCATCCGGAGCATCCTCCCATCTCAATCACATGATCACATTTCGTGTTGAAAAATTATTTTATAAGTGAAAAAAGAGTCCAGAGGTTAAAAGTCACCTGACCAGTGAATGGCAGAACAGGGACTCCAACCTGGGGTTCTATTGTGTTTGTTTCTGCACTAGTCCTTGTTTCTAAATGGAAATTTCTTTGTTACTATCATCTAAGCACTTACCATGGATAAGGCACTGCTTTAAAAGTTGCCATTTTTAAAATCGTATGAAGGCACAGGTTTTTAAAAGGGCACAGGTAAGCTAGAGACGCACCAGGTATAACTTATTGATAATCAATAGGTTTACTGTACTGAAGGAACCGCAAAGACTAATGGAGTTCTTCTAACTCTTTAAAAGAAGTTCATTGAAAACCGCACTTCCCAAAATGAATCATTTTGAAAGAGACTTGTAATTCTGAATTTTACTTCAATAGGAAATATTTAAAGTACATTTCAATACAAATAATATGTCATTTGTCTGGGAATGTTTACCTGTAACTTCTGAAAAAAAAACATGCATATATATATATATATATATATATATATATATATATATATATATAGTCTTCGTCTGTTTAGGCTGCCATAACAATTTACCATAGATGGAGTGGCTTATTACCAAGAGATATTTACTTTCCACAGTTCTGGAGGCTGGACATTCTGAGATCAGGGTGCTGGGTAGACTTAGTGTCCTGGTTTGCACATGGCTGCCTTCTTGCTTCTGCACATGCAGAAAGGGTCGGGGGTCTCTCTGAGACCCCTTGTTACAAAGGCACTGATCCCATTCATGACGGATTCTTATGACCTCATCACTTCCCAAAGGAGCCACCGCCAGATACCATCCATCACATTGGGGGTGAGATTGCAACCTAGGAGTTCTGGGAGAGGGGAAACAAATTTTCAGTTTATAACACATATGTATTTGTTTTATAGATGGCAATGCTCCTTAGATTAATGTTTCTTGACTGTTTGTTTTTTGATCAGGGATGTACCCTGAAATAGTGGATCTTCAGAAAAACACATGAGCACCCAAAGTGGCATGAATCAGGCCTCTTTTGCTCCCCTTCAACCTTGTCACGTCAGCACCCCACCCCTGTTCCCCCTTGACCTAAGCCAGATCAACCAGGATTCCTGACAACTTAAAACCTCTGATATTGTGTAGTGTCTTCCCCCCTTTTTTAAACTAAATTGCATATTGAAATCTTCAGCCACCCTGTTTTTTTTCCCCTGATCTCTTTTTTGTCCTTGGCTTCCTCCCTCCTTTCATGCAAGCCTTTTGTTTTCCTCCCTCCCTGCCCATTGCATTGTACTAGCATCTTTCACCAGCATTGTTCTTGTACCAGGAAAAGCAAAGGGTTTTTTTTTTTTTTTTACAAAAAGCCTCATCAAGTCATTTTCAAACCATAGATGATATTAGGAGAGAAAGGCCATACTGAGTTTCCCCTCCCATAATTAGAGGGTGAAATTTTTAGCTCTCAGCATTGTTATTCGAATTGAAACCCTATCATTGAAAAAGCCAAAGAACTTGAAATTGAGGAGGGCTGCTTCCCAAAAGGGAATGCAGCCAGGCTGGATCCAAAGGACGCGCCGGCCAGATGCACGTGATGATGTTTCCCCAGCTCCGACTTCCAAGTGGAGTAATTCGTTCTGTACAATGTTATTTTAGGACTGGAGATGTGTAAAACATTGTCTGCATTAACGAGTCCCTACTGGGAATGATGACATGTCGAAGAAAAGTATATCTCAGCCTTGCAGGTAACTTTTAAATGATCCACAAAGATTTGTTCAAGACCTATAAACTCTGTGTCATTATTTTCCATGTCAGCCTACGTCCCTATCTGTGTTCAGGTTAGTAGCTTTTCTGCTGAATCTACTCTATCCCTTGCTGGTAAGTAAGAGAGAATGAGCCGATTGATGTTTCATTTGTGTTCTCCTTTGCTGAGTCCTGCACCATCCCATCACTAAGTGAAGAAGACCTAAACATCCTACTGCTGGCCACGCCCCTCCCCTCGGTTACCCGGTCAACGGTCTCCATGAAACGCTGAAGTCGATTTTAGATGCAAAACACACAGGACCTCTGGTTTTTTTGAGGCCTGATGAGTGATTTTCACTGGACTTCTCACGTGCTTTATTTAGGGTCCTGAACACATAAGTCCAGGTTTTATTTTCCTGAATCTCTTGCATGTTGTTTACTTGATAAAAAGATGAATACACATATGTTTCTCTCTTGCTTTATCAAAATTATCAAAGTATTTGTCTTTAATATTGAGATTTTTGAAAACAAAGCCTTTATAGCTAATAAGAACACAGATAATTATTATCTTTTCAAGAAAAGTGATGAAGCTGAAAAACTAATTTTGTGTGTTTAGAGTATACATTTATTGCACATGTGTCACTAATAAGCTAATAAAATTTCATACCTGTTTGCTGTTGGTGGGGAAAAATATTCATAGTTACTTCAACTTTAAATTCTGGATCTAAGATGAAGCTGCTTTTCACTAATAATGGCTATTGATTTACTAATAGTTCTTATATACTACATGTGTAATTCTTTTCTATGTACCCCTGTGAAATACTTATGCAGAATGAGAAGGGGAAGGAGTATAGCCATGTGATTTAGAATATTTCTGTTTCGAAGAGTTAAACAGAGGTGGCAGAAGGAGGGTCAGACATTTTACACTGTGTAACAGCAAGGGTACTCAAGGTGACAGGAGTCCAAACCCACAAAGGTTCAATAAAATTCTTTGTGTACATCAAGCTGTATGCAGAATGTAAAGTCCGGTTTTACGGTAAGGTTTATTTGCTTTTTAATAACTGTCATGTGTGACCAGAATTTAAAAACTGGGGGAAACATGCACAGCAATTTAGAATGCGCTTTTTCCCGTGATTTAAGTTTGAGTTATTTATCTTTAGTCTCAAACCCCTTCTTGAAAGAACTAGTTGGGCCAGAAACTGTAAATTAGGGACAGTTATTAGAACACGATTACAGAAAGCACAGTTATTAGAGTGCAGACCCTCCAGGAGGAACCACACAGCAGATGGAAATGAACAAGTAATGAGAAGAAAGGGCATGCAAAGAGGCCACATGTATACATTTCATTTTGTGCACCCATAATTCTCTCTGATGGCTGCATGATTAATTCAAAGATTTATTGATTTTTTTTTTCCTTCTCTGCTCTAGCCCGCTGACCTGGTTTTGTTGACAGGTTTGTGTGGATCAAACCGATCTGACAGATGAGAGCGTGCTGCCATATTAGTCCCTGTGGTCTGGAACACATACTTTATGCCGTGTCCTTATCAACAGTAACCGAACACATACGAGCCATCCATCAACACACCTTCCTACGCCGTGCCATGAAATAAATTCGGAGATGCTGGCCTAAAACCAAAGCAGCTGGAATGATTTGTTTTAATGAATGTGCATCGTGTGTGCGCGTGTGTGTTTATGTATGTATAAATGGTGGGGTGGGAGTTATGGCTCTTTTACTCTTATAAACAAATATTAACCAACATTTAGCTGTCTAAAAATACCTATATGATACCTGAGATTTGCTTCAAAATAATCAGTGGTGGTAGGGAGGGGGGAGGATGCCGATTATTGCTGCAGCTGGGTGATGAGACAGGGAAGTTTATTCTGCCTGGTTTTATCCTTCCTGTATGTTTTAAACATTCTGTAATGAAAAGCTGAGGAAAAACACTGGTATGAAAAATCATAATATTTTTTATTTGAACCTTTAGAGTACACCATTCAGCACGAACAATCAGCACATAGTCAAGCTAGGAATAGGCAGATTATGAATGTCATATTTTAAAATTAATGATACATTAAGGGAAGTGTTGTTTTCCTGCTGGTTATAAGCTCTAAATTCTGGGACAAGATTAAAACCGTAAAGTAAATGGTCCCTTAAAATTAGTGAGTCTTCTTCAAGTTGAAAGTGTTCCTTCTCAGTTAATAAGATCAGGTACTTCTGACTGGCATTTTCTAAGCTGTGTCCATGGGGATATCAAGAGGGTAGGGAAAAGGTATGTGGATTTTAGGTTCAAAAAAATTGTAGGAAATAATATACTAAACAACAGCAGCATAGTGCCATGCACCAGGAATCTTAAAATGATGATGGCAATTTTTATTTTTTTAACTCTTGATTAATTTTTATTTTAATTTTATCTCCCCAGACCACCCATGATAATCTTTAGAATACACTTTGGAAAACACTACTTTTGAATCTAAGGCCACTAAAGGTGATTTATATAGAAGTATGGATTTTGTAAGCCTTGAGTGTGATGATTAAGGGTTAAGTATGAGCTAGATGTATTCATAGAACCAAAATGTATAAGTAGAATGAATCTGGGAATTCTCTTTTTATAGAATCTGATATATAGAGGCGCTGGGTTTTGTTGGATTCTAATTCTCCTTGGTACCTTTTTGGGCATCATTTTTATCTTTATGAGCATAAAACTAGACACCAGCACAGCCGACTCCAGAATGGCCATGCATGGAGTGGGAAGGAAAGATGGAAGGCAGAGGAACTGGCCACGCATGGGCACGGGGGTGGGGGGGAGGAGGGTGGGGGCTGCCACGGTCCACGTGAGTATCCCTACGTGGGTCAGTTGGAGGGGGAGTAGGGGAGAGGGCTGGCCAGAGTGTGAAGGGCCTTCTTGGCCAAATCAAGGACATTGGCTTTTTAAAAATTTATTTTACGGATAATGGTATACTGTAGAATTCCGGGCTGGGGTAGATGTGACCACTGACACTGCGTGGAGAACGATAAGGAGTGGAGAGCAAGTGTATTGTTGAATGCATAGCTAAGAGACAAGTGGGAAATGTTTGA
The DNA here is from genome assembly GCA_008750895.1 of Mirza zaza. Taxonomy (NCBI): domain Eukaryota; kingdom Metazoa; phylum Chordata; class Mammalia; order Primates; family Cheirogaleidae; genus Mirza; species Mirza zaza. The sequence continues at coordinate 64,136 of VSMD01107075.1, forward strand.
GGACAAAAATCCAACGTCCTTGACTCGGTCCTTTTCCTTCCCACTCCACACCTGGCCATTCTGGAGTTGGCCACGGTGGCGTCTTGTTTTATGGTTGTACAGATAACAACAATACCCACAAAGGGTACCAAGTAGAATTAGAACCAGACAAAACCCAGAGCCTCTGTGTATTAGATTCTATAAAAAGAGAATTTTCAGCTTTGCTGTGTTGGGTGACAGATTGAGTGTGAAGGGAAAGAGAAAGACAGTCATCAAAGGATGACTCGGGTTTTGGGGTTAAGGAATTCAATGCATGGTGGTGCCATTAATAGGTGTAGAACCTCTATTATTTAATTATATCAATCAGAAATTGAATAGCTTTAATAATAGGCAAACAGTGTTAGGCACTCTCTTCGTGGTGTGTGTGTGTGTGTGTGTTTGTGTGTATGTTTGTGTGTGCGTGTTTGTGTGTGTGTGTTTGTTTGTGTGTGTGGTGGGAAGGAGGGATGTCTCGTTAGCCCCTTAAGCTCCTGAAAAATGTCTTTCCGAAGTCTGCATGGCATGTACTTTCACAAAGACATGCTATTCCTGCCCCCTGCCTTTGCTCCAGCTGTTTTGTTGTTTCTGTTGCACCCTGAGCTACGTCTTACTTTAACTCTGCCTCATTACTGACTTCACTGCATACGTTCTTGTTGACTGATTTCAAGTTGTTCAAAATAAAGGAAAGAGAAAGGTTTAGGCATTTGAAGCAAAAGGGGAGATCCAGGGGAAGTCTGCTCCCCCACTCTATAAATGTTGGTGGTTGATATATCACAGGCGTTATTAGGCACTATAATTTTGCTAAATTTATTTAAGCTAAATTTAAGAACATCCAGGGCACCTGCTAGGAACTGAATATGTATGTCTCTCTCTAAAAGCTGTATGTTGAAACCCCACCCCTAATGTGACTGTAATTAGAGGTGGGCCATTTAAGAAGATAATTAAGGTTAAATGAAGTTGTAGAGATGGCCCCTAACCCAATAGGACTGGTGTCCCTATAAAAAGAGGGTGAGACACCAGAGAGCTCACTCTTTTTGCCATGTAAGGACACAGTGAGAAGACATCACCTGCAGGGTCAGGAGAGAGCCCTCACCGGAAACTAGACCAGCTGGAAACTTGATCTTGGATATCTGACCTCCAGATCTGTGAAAAAATAAATTTCTGCTCTTTAAGCCACCCAGTCTATGGTATTTTGCTATAGCAGCCTGAGATGACTAATACAGCACTTTTCTGCTCTTTTGTCTGAACGTGGGTTTCTGGAAAACCGCTGTCTTATATTTGCCTTACTTTGAATGTTCAATTTCCAAAGAGCTTTCAAGTAGTCTAACTTTAATTCATCTTTGTAAATTTAAACTATTTTTCTATTTTGCCCGTAGTAATCCTTTCTTTATTCATGTTAGTGTGTGAAGATGTTTTTTTTTTCTTTTTTCAGGCTAGTCCCTGAGCCTTTTCTTCTTTAGAAGAAATTCATTTAACCTCTTCTTATAAATTGTACAATTTCCAAACTGTGGGTCATTTCCTTTGCTCTCTTTGATCTCTCTCTCTAAATATTCTTCCATTTAAGACAGCGCATAAATTTTCTTCTAAAATCATGCAGTGAGGAAAATGAACTTCTATATCTCGTGAAGAAAGTAAATGTGGTCCGAGGCTACAATTGAGTCCTTTTGCAGAAACTATGTGCTTGTGTTCCTGATTAGAACGGGGATATAAATTGTGTCTTTTCGAGCTTATTTCAGGATTTCATATCACGTAGTAGCATTCTGAAGTTCTTCTTATCTCCTACTTTTAAATCAGGTTGCATTTTCTCATAATGGAATAGCAAGATGATTTGAGGTAGACTATTTTCTCTTGTACGAGTGACATGAAAAAACATACACTTGGCCTGTCTTCCATTTGTTTGAGCTGATTGTATTCTGCCTAGGAATGTTGAGTCACCTGTGCAAAAGCAACTTGGAATAGATTTTTAAAAAATAAATTACTGAGATTTGCCTACCTATGTTCATGGCAGCAGCATTCTCAGTGGCCAAAAGGTGGGAACAAGGCGAATATCGATCAACTGATGAATGAATAGTGAAAGAGTGGTGTTTCCATACAGTGGAATATTTTTCATAATTGAAAAGGAAGTTAATTCTGGCATGTGCTACAACAGGGGCGAATCTTGAAGATACTATGCTAAGTGAAATAAACCAGTCACAAAAAGACAAATACTGTGTGATTCCACTTTATGAGGTGTCTAAAGTAGTCAAATTTACAGAGACAGCAATCAGAATGGTAGTTACCGCGGGCTGGAAGGAGAGGGAAACTGAGGAGTTGTTTGTTTCACGGGTACAGAATCAACACTACTAAACTGGACTCTAAAAATGGGTAAAATGGTTTATGTTATGTGTATTTTACAATTAACAAATTAAAAAAAAATATTGCATCTCTTCCCTTTAAATAACTGCATCTCTGATTTTGTTCATAGATAGAGACCTAGAAGAATTAACTTTAAATAGTATCATACTGTGACACTGTGTATTTAAAAATCATCATCAGAATTATTCGGTTTAGTGTATTTTTAAAGAATGTGGCTAATGATATTGAATTTGGATTTTTTTTTATTGTAGCCATATGTTGAAAAGAGTTAATGCTTAGAAAATGAAACACAAGTAAATTGTAGGCTTAAAAATTATAAGAACATTTGGGGAAAAATACGATGGTAATTTCACCAGCATTTAAATTTGTTAACACTTTGGTGCCTGAATGATATGCAACTGGGATATATGGTACAGGAAAACAAAGACTTTTGTGTGTTTTGGTCATGTCCATAGTAGTAGCTGGTGAATAGTAGGAGCTCGGTGAACATTTGCCTAATGAGTGTGTGTCTAGCATATGTATGTACTGATTACTGTTTGGCCACAGGGCTTGTAGAAACGTAGATTCCTCAACCAGTCACACCATACCCCTAGGTAAGGACCTTTCCTTGTGTCTGTTTATCACATGATTATTCCTTTTTTTAAAAAATTTTTCAAATGTATTTATTTTTTAATTTTTTATTTCAGCATATTACAGGGGTACAAATGTTTAGGTTGCATATATTGCTTTGCCCCACCCGAGTCAGAGCTTCAAGAAGCATGTCCATCCCCCACATGGTGTGCACTGCACCCATTAGGTGTGAATATACCCACACCCACTTCTCCACTCCCACCTGCCCAACACCGGATGAATGTTACTATTGTATGTGCACTTAAGTGTTGATCAGTTAATACCAATTTGATGGTAAGTGCATGTGGTGCTTGTTTTTCCATTCTTGTGATACTTCACTTAGTAGAATGGACTCCAGCTGTATCCAGGAGAATATAAGAGATGCTATATCACCATTGTTTTTTAGTGACTGAGTAGAACTCCATGGTATACATATGCCACATTTTATTAATCCACTTGTGTATTGATGGGCACTTGGGTTGCTTCCACATCCTTGCAATTGTGAATTGTGCTGCTATAAACATTCTAGTGCAGCTGTCTTTTTTATAGGATGTCTTTTTTTTCCCTTTGGGCAGGTGCCCAGTAATGAGATTGCTGGATCAAATGGTAGATCTACTCGTATCTCTTTGAAGTATCTCCATATGGCTTTCTACAGAGGTTGTTAGTTGCTAAGTGTTTTGTATCTCAGAGAAAATAATTTAAGTAGAATATATAGATAAAACACACACACACACACACAAAAACAGAGGGGAAGAGATCTATTATCTCAAAATAAATGAGTAACAGAACTGGACACTAAATTATGCAATAAATATTTAGCAAACACCTACTGTGTGCCAACTCTGAGCTTGCCTTTAGTTCAGGACACTAAATTATGTAATTAATATTTAGTGAACACCTACTGTGTGCCAGCCCTGAGCTTGCCTTTAGTTCAGGACGCTAAATTATGTAATTAATATTTAGTGAACACCTACTGTGTGCCAGCCCTGAGCTTGCCTTTGTGAATATAGCTGTGAATAAAAGAGTTACACAATTTCTGCACTCAAAGGATTTGTAATCTGGTGTGTGTGTGTGTGTGTGTGTGTGTGTATGTGGGGGCGGTGACATAAGTATTTCCTGAGCTCAATACAATCTACTGTCTACTACACAGCCTCCTTTTAGGCCCAATTTTTGCATTTTATCTTTAGTTTTTCCCCAATCACTGTCTTTCTTGGTGGGATTATCCTTTGGTAGAGAGTCCTTTTGGTGGCTCGGAGTTTTCTCATCTTACAGGCAAGTTTTCCCACTGTTGTTAGTTTCTGAAAATGATATGACATTCAGCCCACTGTAATACAGTCTATTAACGCAACAGATAAAGTTTTATCTTCTAATCTTTCAGAACAGTACTTCTTAAATCGCCATATGCACATGAATCACTCAGGAATCTTGTTGAATAAAGCAGACTCTTATTCCGTAACTTGGTGGGGGCCTAAGAGTCTGCATTTCCAATGAGCCCCCGGGTGTCACTGGATCTACTGGTCCAAGGGTTGCATTGTCAGTGGCAAAGCTGTAGGTTCTCAGCCCTGGCTGTACGTTATAACCCCCTGGGTGGATTTCTACAAATACTAGCACCCTCAGAAATTTGCTTTCATTGGTTTGGGCTTGGGCTCCAGCACTGATGTTTTGAAAAGCTCTCCAAGTGAGTTTAATGCTCTGCCAGCACTGAGGACCACTGTCCTGGGCAAACGCAACCGACACTGCCTGTCACTGTGTGTAGCTGAAGCCACTGGTGGTACTATTTTGGTGCAGAGCAAATTTTACAGGTGCAAAGAAGTCTGGGGAAATGGTCCTAAGACAGCACCCAGTGCAGACACTGGGGTACAGCAATATGTTTGCCGGGGAAGTGAATGACCATTCTTAGATGTCGTAGATTATTGCTAATGACTTGATCCTAGTGCTGTGGTCTGGGGTTCTAGCACCTGTAGTTCCTATTCTAAACATGTTGGCCATGGGATGGCAGAGTTAATGGAGGAAGAATGGGGTTTTATCTTCCCAGATAAAAATTGGGAAAGTTATTGGAAAGAAGGTACTGGAAAAATAAGTTTTGACCTATGATAGAGAGTTAAAATAGGAAAAAAAAAAACAAACAAACATCCAAAGATATACAATTCAGAATGGAGCAGCATAAATCGATGGTTGCAAGGGACAGAAGTCACAGTCACAAAATAGACACTTCGGGCTCATAATTCATCAAAATAAACAAGTATTAAGTTTTTGATAGTATTTTTAAATAAAAAGAGAAATTGAGCCTTAAAAATGACTTCCGGATGAAAATGCATTTCTCTCCCTCAGGACGGCATTTCAGACACTGCCCTTTTGCCCGTAACGTGCTCTTAAGGCAGCAATACCTCCCTTGCGAGGTAAAGTTGAGGAAGAAAACATGCACTTTTTCCATCCAAACAGAAAGCACTTACTGGCTTTTTTTTTCTAAGATATTATTTTTATTGCATTATAAGACCCACACAAAAAGTGGCTTTCGTGTGGTTTTATCGTCCTGATCACGTTCCCGATATGCCTGTTGGGGACAAAGAGAGAGCAAGGCACTTTCCTCGGTTGAACTGCTTCTTCCAGAGGTGCAGGGTCGCAGGACGACCCGCTGTCCACGTTGCTTTGGTTGCTTTTGGGGAGATCTCGTGAAGTAGCCGCCAAAGGTACAATACGAGGGCTGCTCTAGGGACTTGGCGAGGCCGCACCGTGCTCCTTTTGCAAAACACCCGCCGGTCACTGATAGAGCGGAAGAAATCGTAAGGCCAACGAAGGCATCAAACTAACAGGGAGGCGTTAAGTTAAAAAGAGAACTGACCAGCCACAGTGGCTTTGGCAACTCTTGTGTCTTGGTGCACGCCACTTTGAATCAGTCCGCGGAGTCCCTGCTTCTGATTCTTGGAATATTTGTTTAGTTTTTGTGTCGTGATTGCCTCATGCTTGCCACACCGGTCCTGCAGACCTGGAGTAGGCCCGACACGGGCGGAGCAGAGGCCGGGTGTGAGTGCCGGGGGTTTCAGTGTTTCGAGTACAAAAGGGCCAGAAAATCAGCCACCAGGGACTTTCTGCACTTGTAGAAACTAAGCTCTCCTTACGCACGCCTGGCCACACTGACCGTGAGCTGGGGCCGCTGCACATGGGAGCAGAGGAAGAGACGGTGTAAGTGTCGGTGAGGTACGATGGCAGCGGGGACTCGGCAGTCACACTGCCTGGAACCCGGGTGATCTCGGGCAAGCTACTTAGCCCCACTGTTCCTTGGTTTTCTCTTCCAGAAAATAATGAGGATACCACTATCTTACTGGGGTTGTTTTAAGGATTAAATGAGATTGTTGCATAGAAAACACTCATATTGTGGCTTGCCATGCATGGTGCATGATTATACTGCCATTGTCCTTGTCATAATCGGGATGCTTTGCCATGGTCGGCCTCTTGCTCCCCACCTGGCACGTTGGAGGTCACCATCAGATGATTAAGGATCCCCCTTGAGAGGAGGCAGCCAACTGCACAAGCAGCCCAGGTCCCGAGGCAGATGTGAACCAGGAGAGATGTTTGCCAGATCGATGCTGGGGAGAACCTGGGGCTGACTCCCCACACTAGGTATCCTCAGACCCCAAGAGACAAGTGCCATGAGATATTGGGGAGTGCTGCGGCAGCGTGCATAGCCACAGTTCTGCAATCTTCACACCCGAGATCAGGGCAACTGACATCTTCTGTCTTCTGGGTGAGATGGGCTGCGTCCATCAACGGGCATTCGCGCACTGCTCCCTTCCACGAGGATTTATTGGGCGTTGCCACGGGCTGGACAGGGCGTGGATGGCTGGGGCGGGCAGTGAGCAATCGTGTGGGCGTATCTGTGCTCACAGCCTTACGGTCTCGGGGAAGACCTCAGATAACCATGTAAATAATTATCTGGTTGTAATTGTGACATGTGCTCGTGTGAAATGAACAAGGAAGACTCAGGCTGCGAAGCAGCAATTGCAGGGGACCGGCCTCGGGGAGTTCAGGGGATTTGTCTCCTAGGAAGTGACAGGTGGTCCCTTGGACTGGGAAGAGATGACGTTGGGAAGAGCACATTCTGGGCGGGGGGAGCAGCATGTAGCAGGGCCCTGAGGCAGGGAGATGGTGAAGCGGCAAGTCACAGAAGGCCGAGGGCGGCGGCATTGTACGTGAAGGGACAGCTTGTCCCACAGCTCTCATGTCACCTGCCGAGGCCCATCTGTGTGCCAGGCTCGCTGCCTTGTGTCCTCTTGGAGATTTGTGGCATGTTGTCTCTTACCTAAATATCCCGCTTGCATCCTCGTGCCGGTCCAGTAGCAGCTCAGCACGTTCACACCTGCAAGGCTCCTCTGACCACTCACTCAGAGTTCACCCCACCCCCCAACCCCCGGGGCTGGTGACTGTGTTTTCTTCACTGATGTTAGCAGCACCTGAAATTATGTTCCTTTATGTGTTTACTCTTGTACCATCCAGTGCTCCTCCCCTGAGCAAAAGCCCTTAAAACAGGTCCACTGTCACATCCAGGGCTGTCCCCCATCTTTAGGACATTGCCTGAGAAGTAGCAGGGAGCAATGGACAGTGGTTTATAGCATGGCCAGAGTTCAATAATGTAGAAACATGAAACACACCTCCACACTCACAGGTCAAACACACAGAATGACCTCGTGATGCGGTTCTGTGCACGGCAGACTCACCCAAGCCGCCTTTGCTGGCTTTGGTCACTTACCCTTGGGTGCTGTGCTGTGAGGAGCAGGGCCCCTCTCTTTTCTCTCCTCTGTGATCTCTGCAAGTGATCTGCAACTTTATCTATGGGGAAATGGGGTAGGAACCTGCTTCCCCAATTTTTAATAATGCAGAGTAGCATTATTCACACGGGCCTGATGACCACACGTGGAAAGTGACCAGGACTTTGCAAATATGAAGAGAAGACATGATGGGAGTCCCGGTGGCGGGTCTGCACTTACTCCTGTGTTAGTACAGATTTCTCTGCAGAGCCCAGAGCCGGTTCTCTACATATGTGATGGGGGTGGGGAGGTGCCTCCCAGCCTGTTAGGGGAACCCACTTCTTTTATCTCAGGCTGTGGATACGGGGGGCATTTGCAGGAAAGGACAGACACTTAGCAAGGGAAGACTGGCTTTGTGAATAGGAGCATGTTATTTTTGCATGTATTATAGCCTGACTAGACTTTGGTCAGGCTGACATCTGAATACATATTTATAAGCATGTTATAAACTTGTAATTCAGAAGTATTCTATTTTATTTATTTTGCACCAATAAACTGAGTGAAGAATGCGGTCAATAATTTATGGTAGTCAAGACTCTTGATTTCAAGTTACAAATAGGGACCAAAAAAGATGAAATTAGCTCACGGAACTGAAAACTCAAGGGGTATCTGCCTTCAGGCCCAGCTGGATCAAGGTGTTCCAAAATGCTGACAGGAGTGCCTCTCACTCTTGCTGCGAAACTTACTGTACTTGCATTAGCTCTGGGTTAGACACCAGGCCAAGTACACAGTTCTCACCGCCAGCCGCAGTAGCTCAGCACCCCGGAATCCCACTTACAAAAGAGACTTAACAGCCTTCCTTCTTCATTCCTGCCTTCCCTCGCTGCCTGAATGTATCATGGGCTCTTGGCAGAATTGGGGAATATGTCCATTCTGTTAGGGCAATCTCTTGGCATTAATTATTTTATCAGTTTAAATTCCACTAAAAGCAAAGAAGGAAATCAACACAATTGTCCTTTATATTAAGAAAGATCTGTTTGTTTTCTAATCCTAAGAAGGCACAATAAATTAGTACATATTTTTTATTTTAATTATGAAACCTTTTAAATGTGGATGTTGTCTCTTTTATTCCCCTCCCTTGTTCTGTGCCTGTCATAGACGAGGCATTTCATGAGGGTTATTTTGTTGAATGAATGCATTTCAAATGCACAGAAAAGGACAGAGAATTAAATAAAAAACAGGTACTTAAACCCAACACAGAGACAGATGCTTATACTTTGCCACATTTAATTCATTTGTTTTTCATAAATAATAATATTAGCTAGAACAAAATTCCCACTCACATCTCTATGCATATCTTGAGGCCTTTACAATATATTTGTAAATCTGTAAACCATAGAGTCTTTTCACTTGATGCGTTTTTAAAATGTGTATAAATGATACGTTCTAAGATTCACCTTAGGTTTCTTATAAATCATTTCAACCAGACTCCCTCTGCTTTCCTGTGGAAACTGTTTACCAAAATATTCTGCCTTCTGAAACCTCCAGGCCAAGGGTTAGTGAGCCTGGGGCGTCCAAATGTAATCAGAGTCCAGAATCGGCTCGCGCTTGGGTTCAGACGAAACCGAGTTAAGAAATTAGCCTGCAAGGGAGAGAGGATGATGTCAGATCTTAATGAGATAACTCTGCCCTGGGCTCTCCTCGCGGTAGAGGAGGCTGCTTTCTTCATCAGTTATTGAGACGTGTGTTTCTTTTGTCATTAAGTTTCTGTTGTTGTCGGTTGGTTTGGACCCCGGATTGTTTGCTGGTCGCTTTGGCTGTCAAGGACATCAAAGGGCAGAGGGATGCTAAGGGCAGCAGACGCTACACCCTCTCGGCTCCTGTCCAGGTCTCAGGGGCCGCATGTTTCAGAATTTCTCCCATCTTAGACAGACACCTGCCCGTATGCATGTTCCACATGTTCTCTACACCCTCCCAGTGGAATGCGGGGGTGCCATTCTTCAATATTCCTGCAGCAGGACTTTGGAATTGTCATTCTGAGCGGAATGAACAGGGACCAAATAGAGCCTCACGTCTGTTTGGGTCAGGTTTCGCCAGCCAGGTGAATCATGAAAATACTTTTCATTTGGGGGGTATTTTTTGATTTTGGAATTGCAGATAAGGGATTATAGGTGTGCTTTATTATTGTCATTGTTACAATATTGATTCATCTACTTGCTGGCCAGTTGATAGCATCCACCCCTGTTTTTCAGCACCTTCCCACACTCTCTCCCTCCCTCCTTCCTTGCTTTCCTCTTTCCTGCCTTCCTTCCTTCCTGTCTTTTTCTCTTTCAGCATTTCCTTAGGATTTGGAGGGAGTGCATGGTCTTTAAAGACTCACGCTTCCAAGTTAAGCAGATCTGTGTCCAAATTCGATTTCTGCTGGTCATGAACCGTGTGACCGTTGTTCCACGTAGCTGCAGAGGGGGCAGTGTCCTGAGGCAGTCACCTCTGCCTCCTCGGGTGCTGTGCAGAGGCAACGAGGTGGTGGAAGGAAAAACACTGAACGTGGTCCCCAGCATGTAACTCACGCTCCATGAATGACACCTGCATCGTTATGATGTCACACAGCAGCACACTGCATTTGCTAGTCTCCTATAAGCAATGAACTTATTCACATTTAATTTCTTTAAGAGTTTTGAAATGCATCTGGTCTTTGCTTGCATGTAAGCTACTTGTCAATACCTGTCTGTGAATATTAATGTCATCCCTCAGGGTTACCATCATCAGCTGTAGCTTTAAATGATCCTGGAGGGTGTGTTGTACACATTTGTACTCAGAGGTGTGGGGAACATGGTGCTGCCCCATTAAGGTACAGCCACAACCTAAATGTGAAAAGAAGGGTTGGTAGTTAGGTAGATGGCTGGATATTCATCTGAGCATTAAGCAGTGTGAACAGGAAGTGCTATGAAATATCACGTGGTTCTCTGGTGAACCACAGGACACCAGAGAATCTTTCCAAAGGGAGAAATGGAAAGAAAGCGTAGAGGCCAAGGATGTTTGTTTGCTAGGAAATCATAGCCTTGCCATAGTTTAACACATTGACTGCTACAGGAGAAAAAAAAAATTTTTTTTTCCTTGGGGCCACACTGTTTTATTACTGAAACAGAATAAAAACTTTGAAAACAAAATGACCCTTTCTGACTTAATGAAAAATTTGTTATTTGTGGTTTTCTGTGCGTGAGTTATGTGCAACTTGAAAAATAGTTCTCCTGGCTCCCAAGGTGAAGAGACACGTGAGTTACATGTGCTTCACGAGGCCCCCGGGCTCAAAACTAGCGTGAGTTTTAAATACAACTCACGTGGCAGTGAATGTGTTCATTGCCTCAATTTTTATCAAGTGGTTAGAAACCTGTACGCATTTTCGATCCTAGAAGTCACTCTGGCAGACTCTGCAGGGGGGCAGTGTCATGTGGGATTGTTCTGTCCGGAGGTTGCTGAAGCGCTACAATCCTGGTTCTTTTATGATGCTTCCCCTCCGCTCCAAAGGAGCAGCTAAGGATCTCAAGTTGATCACTGCAGGGGCTTAAAGACAAAGCCTCGTTTGGCCTGTTATCAGAACAGATGGGACGTGCAGACAGCCTTTGCAACTGTCTTTTCATCTCGGTAACTAAAATTCGTATTAAGACTAATGCCTTAAATGTGTGATTTTATTTGATGCTTTATTCAGCGATTTGAATACTGTAGCGGATTACAAATGCACAATAAGGGCCTTTCTGTGACTGGCGTGCTCAGTTTCCCAGGTAAACAAAGTTCCTCTTGATCTGTTTTTATACTCTCCCTTCCCACCAGTTAGTTCCTTCTTGCTTTTGCTTCTCTGCGCATTCCGTGGGCATCTCAGGGGGACCACACTCTCCTTGTTCATGTTTCAGACTTGAAAGTAGTATTCAAATGCAGCCGTATTTTACAGATTGGCAATTTTGCTATAATTAAGCCTCATGAATATGAAGATGCTTGCAGAATTCCCACGATGCCCCATGGTGAGGATTCGCAATGAAATTTCTTCTCGGCTCTCCGTGACCTATTCGAGTGTCAGGTTGGCTCAGTTTCAATGTGATGTTTACTCTGATGATGTGCAAACCACATATTAGTTAATTTTTAAGAAGCAGCCTGAGAGGCACTTTTGTCCAGAGGGCTTGATAAAAAACTAGAAGGTCACTGTCTTCACAGATCCATTAAGGTTCAGAAACTAAATGGTAATTCTGTGGACCCGGCAGGAAGTGACATTTGTGCGGTTTTCTTTGTTATGTTCTCTGCTGCTGTGATTGGCTTGTTGGTCCTGGCGAAATCTCAGATTGAGCCAACTTCTCTCTAGCTGACACCAGGCTGCTGCTTCTTGGAAGTCTCTTTAGTGACAGCCTGTGCAAGACCTGTCCTGGACTCCTGTGTCTGTGATACAAATGTTAATTCTCACCTGTGCTGATCCCCAACTTTGCTTAACGGATGCCCGAGGAAAACTTCACCTGACCCATTCGTTCCCATAAAGTAGTGTCTTCTGAATTGGAGATTGCTGTTGGTTTGTTCTGATTTTATTTAATTCAAAACTCAAAAAGTATATATAGAGAAAATTCTAGCCCCTCTCCGGTCCCAGGTGTCCATGGGTAGGTACCTATTATTATCCACTAGTCATTGATCCTTTCAGAAATTATCTATAAAAATGTTATCTCTTTGAATCATCGGTACTTAAAAAATCAGCATAGCGCTGGCATTCCTACCGAGTACTCCCTCATCTAATTGCTGCATTGTAGAAGATATCTTTCTGCCTGTCAATTTTATTTCCAGAAAATAGTGGTGATGTTGCTTTAGGGTAAGTCACCAAAGGATGTGTTTGCTCCTGCTTCTCTGCAGCCCCTGGCTATCCTGTTCTCAGCCGAAAATAAAACCCTGGACTTGGTCCATCTCACTTTTTCTTTTTCTTACAGTTTAAAAGGCACTTGAACTAGCCCCCTAATGTGGCATTTAACTGCATTTATATTTTTAAAGGGTTTGTACCCTGGTTTATTTGCTTTTATTGCCTGTGAAAATGGCACGGGTAATTAGACCAACAGAGAAGTACATCTTAAGGGCTAATTATTGATGTATTCCTTATGTCAGTTCAAAAGTAACCTCTAGGGATGGGAGCTTAGGCAAAGCATCCCTCCCCATGAACATACACCACACATGACTCTGTAGCCTTCAGCACACACAGCGTCATGCCAGGGCAATCGTACCCACTCTGTTATGGTCCAGAAAGATACCTACCCATCAGTTCAGGATAAGTACCTCACTCTTGTGCCCAGGGGTTCATTCCCTCAAATATGCAAAACTTTATTATAATAGAAGATTTGAAATACTTGAAAATCCTTTAAAATCTTTATTAAGCAGAGATTTTAATTTTCAAGACAGTTTTTGATAGACAAATAATATGGTTAGAGTCTCATACTTACATTAAGGGGTTAATGTAGAAGAGTGCTTCATATATAGTTGGCACTTAATGTTTTTTGTCCAGTGAACAAATGAATACATTCTCAACTTGATCTTGGTTAGTTAAAACAAGATAAAATAAGATACATTCCACCATCACACCCTTACTTAGCCTGAGCTGATTCTCTTGAGTTCTATTTCTTGCTTTCCTTGCTATTGGCCCAAAAGGAGTAAGCATGGCCGTTTTTGTCCACATGCCATATGTAATTAAACTCCAGCCTTTAAAATTCCAACATCAAAGACAGCTAGGAGAAACATTATCTTATTAAAATTCATTTTCTCAGGGTAGAAGCCACGATAAAAGTGACACAGAAACGTGACGGTGATCACACGAAAATGATCCATTTTGTTCTTTGAAAAGAAAAAAAACGTAGCGGAATTGTGCAGACAGACACTTTTTGTACTGAAGCATCTAATAGTGCATTTCTGCTTTTTCCTTGTCAATGTGGGGCCGTAGTGAAGAAATAACACACACAGCTTGCTTGACAGCGCAGCTATTAATGGAGCATGTGACAACAGCTTTCGATCACGCACAATAGGGCTTGGCCCTGAGGTTTGCAAAAAAGGAGGAACATTTCTCCCAATAGGGTTGTGAAGGGATTCATGAGGTTCCTGGAGATCATTAGGATTTGTGTGTGAAAATAAAATGCACACTCTTTAGAAAGGTGGAATGTAGCCTTTAAAAGGAGTAGGAAGGACAAAATGAAATGGGAGTTGCCATGATTCGAATGTGTGTTTCCCTCCAAAATTCATATGGTGGAACCTAAGACCCAGTGTGATAGTATTAGGAGGTGAGGCCTTTGCAGGAGTGATTACTTTATCAGTGCTCTGCCCTTGTGGATGGGATCCGTGTTTCCATAAGAGAGCCTGAAGGGACATCCTCACGCCTTTCGTCCTTGCTGCAAGTGAGGACGCAGCTAAGGGCACCATCTGGACACTAGATCTGCATGCGCCTTGATTTGGGATTTCCCAGCCTTCACTGTGAGAAATAAATTTATATTGTTTATAAATTACCCAGGCTAAGGTATTTTGTTACAGCAGCACAAACAGGCTAAGATATGAGTCATGTTTTAGAGTCCTTAAGGGGAGAACAAGAGAGGCTCATAATCCTACCGTGTCCAGTTTCTGGCAAGACGTGCACATGAGCGTGGCTTGCTGTGGACCATGCGATACGAGACAGCAGGCGCCGGGTTTTCTCTGCTCCTTGGGCTGCTTCAGGACCTGCTTAAACCAGTGATGGCCTAGTATAGACACTCATTTCCATGTTCATCTCCCTGAATTGACTGCGAGCACCTCCGTGGCAGAGAGGATATTGTAATTCCTGGCTTTATTCTGAACGCCGGGTCCAGTTTCTGGTACCTAGTAAATGTGGTAGGCAGAATAATGGACCCCAAGATGTCCACATCCTAATTTCTGAAACTTGCTAAGACCTTACCTTATGTGGCAAAAAGTACTTTGCAGATGTGGTTAAGGATCTTAGGATGGGGAGATTATCCCAAACCAGCTGGAAGGACCCGGTATAAGTCAGAGGTCCTTACAAGTGAAAGAGGGAGGCAGGACAGTCACGTGATGGGATGAGAGAGAACTCGACCAGCCGTTGCCGGCTCTGAAGATGGAGAGAGGGCCGCCAGCCACGGAATGGGGAAAGGAGACAGGGATGGCCGTGAGAAGCTGGAAGAGGCAAGAGACAGACGTTGCCCTCGAGCTTCCAGAAAGAACACAGCCCTGCCAGCACCTTGATGTTAGTCCAGTAGGAGACACTTGGGACGTAGGTCTCTAAGCCCCTGCGATAACAAATTTGTGTTGTTTTAAGTCACCGAGTTTGTAGCGATTTGGCAGCAGGAAATTCATGCAGCGAGAAATCAAAATGGAATGGATCTTTCTGCCTCACATTACCTGTAACAGGTGCTGGGATCAGAGGTGCCGAGAAAGTGCGGCTGTTGATTCTGCACCAACACTAGGGTGCAGGGGGTGTGCCTCTGCAAGAAATCTGTTTCTATCATGTTCTGAAACAGGACTTTGACTTGCAGATTTGGTGTTTGCATCCATTCCCCGAACAGTCAATGTGATTTGTAAGGAAAAGCAAAAAAAAAAAAAAAAAAAAAAAAAATTACCAACCTTAGGAATAGTGCACTGGTGATTGGACTAAAAAGCCAACACATTTTCATGTGGGTAATGGGTATGAATTTTCACCCACAGACATAGCAGTGTTAGAACTGATATTTTATTTTTGTATAGCTTAAGTTAATCTGTAATATATGGCTCATTATGCCAGGTGGTAGAATCTTGATTTCATTGAGTTCATGATGATCATAGTCAGTTGGGGGTTTGTTCGGTCAGTTCAGGGTCTCGTCTACCCGGGTGGCGACTGGGATTTCTTCTGCGTTCAAGAGTCTAACCTGGGGCCAAGGCATTGGAGCAAGCCGAGTAGAGAGGATGTGGCCTTCCTTCCATCACTGATGTCAATTCTTGGTTGACATCCACATCCAATGAAGAGTCTATGTCCCCATCGGTCTAGACAGGTTCCCTCTGCCTTCTTGTGCTCTTAACTGTTACCATGGAGCCAACAATCTGCATGGCCTCATGAGACACCCTGAAAATGCTTGTTTGCTCACTGCACCCACTGTAGGTAGAAGAACTCCAGGAGGCCATTCTAGGTTCACCTACCTGGACACATCGAAGCATCCTTCTCTTCCATGCTACTCCCAGCCCATGTTGTTAAAACTAACCCACGTGGGAAAGCCAGGCTGCGTTGGGGTCCCCAAAACCACCCCTAGGGTTGATGATTTGCTAGAAGGACTCACAGAACTCTGAAAGGCTGTTATTTTCATGGGTATGGTTTATTATGGAGGAAGGATACAGATTAAAATCAGCAAAGGAACAGGTGCACAGGGAGGTGTCCAGGAGAGACCAGGCCCAAGCATCCAGTGTCCTTGGCTGGTGGGGTTGCATGGACAGCGCTTAACTGTCCCAGCAGCAATGTGTGATAGCATACACAGAGCTCTGTCAGCCGGGGGCCTCACACAAACCGTGGTGTCCAGGGACTTTTCAGGGCTTGATCAAGTGCATGCGGAGTGCTCGTGTGACTGACATTAACTGTTCAGTGTCCAGCTTCCTCACCCCGGAGGTCAAACTGACACCATGTGGCACACCACAATCCAGGTGTTGGCGTCAACCATCTGGCATGGCCCTAGGTGTACAATGACACTCTTACCAGGCAGGTTATTTCAAGGGCTTAGAGGTTACCCCCAGGAGTCGGCCAAGAGCCAGCGCTGTCTTTAGAATGCGCAGGGTTTGGACACCCAAAGCCTGCCGTGCTGATCCTTTGCTGCACACAGGCGTGGGTTCTCTGGGCTCTCAGCTGAGCGTAAGCCCACGTGTAGTTTCTGCTGTATTTCCTCTTCGCTCCTTGGCTGTGGTTCTCTGGAGCCAACAATCTGCATGGCCAACAATCTGCATATGGTCCTAGGACAAGGACCATATGTCCCAGGACCATATGCAGGGCCCCTCCGTGTCAGCTAGGGGCTCGCCATCCGGTGTAGGATGGGACACACTGTTCAGGCTGACCATGTAGCCATTGGCTCTGTTGCTCACGTCATAAACTGAATGTCCTGAAGGATGCAGAGTTGAGGCTTTTGAAGCTCAAAGGCTGATTCTCATGACTAAAAGTAATCTGACCTTCTCATCCCCCCATCGTTTGCTGTGCCTTTTTGCCTGAGAAAAGAATGCCACCAACTAAATGAGGAAGTATGGCCCTAGAAAACAGTAGCCAGATCAGCAGGAGGGGCCCTGTCCTCTTGTGCCTGCCCCTTGTTAAGGAAGAAATCCTTTCCCAGAAGTCCCCAGCAGGTTTCCCTTTTGTCTCATTGGAATTGGGTCACGTGCTCACCCCTAGACTAATCTGGTAGAAGGAATTGGTTTTGGTATATTTGACTTAAACCAAACATAATTCATTCCCTAAAAGTGAGTATTTTTCCATCAGAACAAAACCAAGGCATTCCTTGGGTCATCAATCCACAGCACCTGCTATATAACATGCATGTGAGATGTAGCACACTGTATCCCTGGTTAAGCTGCATTGGAAGTGAGTTTCCGGTAGATAAGAGAATTTAAATCTTGAAATGATCAAGTGGCAGGAGCCGTACACCAGATACTTCATAGCGCTCTTCAGATTGGAAAAAGCAAGTGAGTTGCTTATATAAGCATGTGGGCCTGGGCGTGGCGCTGTCTTGGCTGTGGACAGAGGTGAGTTCGGGGCAGGACATGTTAGTGTCTCTGCTGCTCTGGAGTGGGCCAGAGGCAGTGGGGACAGCCGAATAGGTGGGGGGGCTGAAGGTACCCATGCAGAATTGGGGTCAAGGCCAGGATGATGGTTTTTTAAGTCCGGCTTATCAGTGCTGGCTTCTGGGGGACGCCCAGCCCAGAGACCCTTCTTTATAGACAAGTGCAGGGACCTAATGACTCTTGCCTTATGTGAGGCCAGGGACATCACTGGCTCGGGACATCACTGGCTCGGGACATCTGTACCAAGTGAGAGGTCACAGAGCAATTTCTAAAATCAGAAGTATGGAAATGATTTGGTGAACAATTGATGCTGTAGCTTCGGGAACTTACTGAGCAATTTTATTTTCTGTATGTGCACACACATGTGTGTGTGTACGTACAGGCATATGTGTGTAGTTAGATAATTTTTTTTAATTTTTGAATTTAATTACTGATTCATGTATTTGTACAGTTTGTTGAATTATTTTACTATCACCCCTGGGACTGTGTGCGGTGCAGCACTTACTGAATCTTTTATTTTACTTTTTCAAAATCCTATTTTTTGTTGTTGCAAGAACAGGAACTACACTACAGTTTTGCCAGCTTTCTTTCTCCATTTATTTTTCTTGTCTGTGCATGTTCTCTTGCGTGCACTAAGGTAGTTCATCTCAGTTCTCCAAGCAATGCTAATACCTGCCCTCCCCCGTGCAGTGCATTACAGCCGCTCAATATCACTTGGCACTTTCAATGTGGAAGACACACGGGCGAATGTTCCAGAACATCTGGATGTTGAGAAACAGCTGGATGGTGTTGGGTGTCATATTTTTCATGCAGATGTGTGGCATCATGTAATCCCGCCACATTTTTATCAATGTTGAAAAGTCCTAGGGTTTCTGAGTCATGAAGTGAAAAATAGACATCAACTACTACTATCTGATGAGTTTTGAAGGTTAAAAAGTTTTAGAAGGAATATTTTGAATGGGAAGGATTTCTCAAGTAATGTATAGTTTTTATTCTAACTATACAAAAGATTCTGTCTTATAACTATTAACATTTTGTCCTATTACTAGCAATTTTTGCCATTTTACAGGGGAAACCAGACCTTGGGCTATGGTTTATGTAATGGGATTTCTGAGAGGTCTGTCAAATTTATTTAACAAACATAAAATCATGCATAAAATTAGCCATAATAGCTCAAATTTTACTTTATATCATTACTCTAAGATTGATGTTTGATCAGATCTTTTTGAACTGTTAAGTTTGTGACATTTAATAGGATGTTTATAGCTATTTTTTCAAATATACCTGATAAAGAAACACAGAGGATTAAAAATCCCTTTGCAGGAATAAGGGTGTAAATATACAAACAGTACTCACACATGGAGACTGAGGCAAAGATCGTTGCTGTTGTAATTTAGGAGCAAATTGGCCTTTCTAAGCTATAATTAGTGTGTGTACGTTTTTATACAGCATTTGGCAAATGTCAGCCTTCTGAACTTTCACAACCGCCCTGATGCAGACACCCATGAAGTGATGAGAGTGGGATTGAAGAGCTTACTCTCACGATGACAAATTAGCACAGCCCTGCCAATATTTGTGGCTTCAACTTTTTCCTCCTTTAAAATCCCAGAGCAAAATTTCAACAGCTTTGTGTCTTTACCATGCTGTGGATTCTTGACAAGAATGCGCAGAGTCGTGGCTGAGAGCGGAGTGAAGCTTACGGAGAAAGTATTGGAAGGAAACCTCGGAAGCTGGACCAGAGCTGGGCATGGGCATGGACGCACGCATGCACGTGGGGCGTGGGGTTTCTCAGCTCTCAGGGCACCTGAGGGACGGCCCTGCTCCTCCAGGGGACCTGGAAGACGTCGGGAGGGAGAGCTGGGACTGCTGGGCTCCCTGGCAGGAAAGTGAGACACGCCGGTCCCACCGGGCTCCGCCACGCGTGCTCTGTACTCACTGTGCTCACGCTGTGCTCCGTGTTCTCCCGCAGCCCCTCCCGCCAGCCACTCCTTCCTTTTAGACACTTCATGTTTGACGTCAATAGTTCTGTCATCCCTAAATATGTCATCCATGGAAGAGGAACTAAAACGAGGCTACAGAAGAGAAACCAAGTTCATAGGAATTCCAGGAGGCAACACAACAGACTCCGGGCTGGCCAGTGGTCCGTGGTTTCTCTTGGCTAATGAGAAAGCAGCACTCAGGGTATGGGGTGAACGGCACTGCTGCTTTTAATGATTTTCAGGACAAGTTCTAGGCCTCCTGCTCCACCTGTGTGTATTTCTTTTGGTCCTGGTTACACCGACCTACGCCCTTCATGGACTCGAAACCCACGGTGGCAACTTTATCCTCAGCTCCCTCCCCCTAAGGATCTCTCTGGGTTAGTGCCGTTAATTTTGTTGCCCGAAGGCTACAGGATTATAATACGAGTGTCATTTTCATCATCTGTTATCCACTCTGCACCCATTATACTTTGTAGAGGAAATGTTTTTAATGCCGCAAGACAGTTTAAATAATCCATTGTTTTGTAATATTCCCTGTACAAAACAGTTTTTTCGTTCCTATAATCCATTTTGCTAAATTGAGATGGAATTTAGTCAGGAATGGGGCAAAACAATTATATAATAACCACATGGTGTTTAGGGCCATAACCCAATACCTCCACATGTGACAGTGTTTTGCAGATTATGGGAGTGTTTACCCCGGATAGAGAATTGGACTGTGTGTTTGTAACAGAAAAGAGGAAGAAGAGCACCTTGTGTTCCTGCCTATCTGCCATGAGATTTGGGGACTATTTTGACCGACTTGTCTTCTTACCGGTGGACATAAGCCTTTACTAAATAGTGAATCCCTTAAAAAGGAATTTCTTGGAGCATCACATGGTTCCACAAATATAGATGAGTTTCAAGTTTCGCTACTTTACCGTAATTCAATTAACAGCCTTCTACACTCCAGCTAAATTTCATCTTTCTGCATCATCATCTCTAATAAAATCTTTTGCTCTTGCTCCTTGATTTACGCTGGTCTTTATCAGGAAATTTATATTCAGTCATTGTATCTCTGTGGCTTTGAATGCCTGTGTAGCATATTAAATCATCAAAACCGTAAGAAACAGCGCCGATTGTTATTTCTGTGCCCAAGTACATTTCCCTTAATTGCCGTAGCGTTGAGTACATCAAATAACAAGCACAGAAGGAAGAGAAAGGGAATATTAGGAAGAAAAGATGCAAGAAGATAGTACGTAAATTCTTTATGAAAGAGTCTATTACGCTGTTATACCAGGAAAATGTCCTTGATTTGACAGCTCCCAGGACGCTTGTGCTTCTGTGGCCAAAATCCGACGCTAGAATAAAATATAGCTCTGCACCACCCCCATGTATTCTGATTCATAAAATTTAATTAAAGAGTATAAGTATGTGGCTTTAGTTACTTGAAAATAATTTTTTTTAAATCTTGTAGTTTTACGTTTAAAGTACATTTTAAAAAGAAGAGCTATCGTATATCTCATCAGATTTTAAAGTACGGGTCCCAGTTTTCAGCTCTGCCTTTCATGTTTGCACATACTCTAATGAGGGTCCTCTAAACTGCACACAAATTGCTTGAATTTTTCCAAAAAACGCTACTTGCTGAAGTGAGCAATGATGTAAAATCGTCTGAGTTTGGCTCTATATTCTCATTAGGAAGAGACCGTCCATCCATCCGTCCGTCTGTCCATCCAGAAGGCACTTACTGAGCACCTGCTATGCGCTGGCTCTTCTCACTGCCAAGCTCTGAAGTCAGTGTTTCTCCAAGTGGAGTTCTGAAGTCGTCCACATTTGGAATCCCTGTCTTGGACCAATTAAATCGGAATCCCTGGGCTGAGGCTTGGGAAGCTGGGAGTTTAACTAGGTCCACGATGATTTTTACGCATATGTCTCATTGGAGCAGATGTGGACGGAAAGGAGCATGGATTAGTTTGCTCAGGCTGCTGTAACAAAATACTGCAGGCTGGTGACTAGAAGAACTGAATTTTTTTTCTCACATTCTGGAGGACAGAAGTTTAAGAGCAAGGTGTCAACAGGGTTGGTTGCCCCTGAGGCCTCTCCCCTTGGCTTGCAGGTGGCCGTGTTCTCTCTGTGTCCTCACATGGTCCTTCCTCTGTGTACACCTCCCTGGTGTCTCTCTGTGTGTCCACATTTTTCCTTATAAGGACATCAGCCAGGATGGTTCACCCGAGTAGCCTCATTTTAACTTTATTATCTCTTTAAAGACTCTGTCTCCAAATATGACTATATTGAGACCTAAGGCTTCAACATATGAATTTTGTGGGAGGACACAGTTCAAGCAATAACAGAGCAGAAGGGGCCGGGCGCGGTGGCTCATACCTGTAATCCTAGCATTCTGGGAGGCCGAGGCGGGCAGATCATTTGAGCTCAGGAGTTCAAGATCAGCCTGAGTAAGAGCGAGACCCCATCTCTACTAAAAAAATAGAAAGAAATTAGCTGGACAGCTTAAAATATATAGAAAAATTAGCTGGGCCTGGAGGTGCATGCCTATAGTCCCAGCTACTTGGGAAGCTGAGGCAGGAGGATTGCCTGAGCCTTGCTGTGAGCTAGGCTGACACCATGGCACTCTAGCCAGGGCAACAGAGTGAGACTTTGTCTCAAAAAAACAAATAAACAAACAAAAAAACAATGAAAAAAGAATAACAGAGCAGAAGGGTCCACCTTTGGCTGAAGTGGCCAAATTAGCTGAAGTCCTGCCATCCCAAGCGGGTGCTTCAGAGTCTGCTCTGTGAACTGCTATTATTAGGTGTCCTATGTGTGTGGTTTCTCCCCTGAGGGCTTCCCAGTGCATTTAAGACTCTGAATTTAACCCCGGGTTTCCTACACTAATTTGGCCACAATTCCACAGTGTGTGTTTGTGACATTCCTATTGACAACAGGTCGCTTACTTGTGAAATATACTCTTTCTCCATGTTAGAGAAAATAACACGAGGAAAAGTCAAGCCCCTTACTGAAGGCCACCCAAGTGTGAGTTACAAGTGAGAATATCAAGCTGTCTTACTCAGTGCAAGACAGGAAGAAAACCACAGTGTCTGTTTGCAGGCAGTGCCCATCCTGCAGGTCCTACTCGCACAGCTGTGAGCTGCATTCCAGAACTTTACCGTGTTCCTCTCCGCAGTTCCTCCACCTATCCACCTCTCCACTCATGCGTCCACTGGAAAACAGTTTTGTTTTACTCTGAAGACTGTGCTGGGTGCTGGAAAGGCAAGACAGCCCTAATTTCTGCACCCCAGAGTCCCCTGTTCAGGCTGCATGTTCTCGTCAGAGCAAATCCAGACCAGTCACTGGCTCTACTGGAAGGTCCTCTGCCCT